>LUCH01001291.1:0-12747 GCA_013368495.1 Paragonimus heterotremus | reverse complement strand
CCTTGGACTGTCGGACTAGATCGCGGAGTAGTTGTAGGATGCAGTGACGGAAACTTAAGTAAATGATCCCATTTATTGTATATTGCTAAGTGGCGACCTTCATTATGGGTAATACGCCACACTAACAGGAGAGTATGTGGGACTCTGACTTTTAACCTGCTTTTGAACATTTCATTTATGTTTTTGTTCGAAACTGAACGTGCTTATTTATCTATGGGCATACGTTATCCGGCATCATTGTTTTCATAGCATTTACGTTACACTGACGAGCTCTTGCAAGAGCAAAACTCAAGTACAGTGCTCTTTTCCGAAAAGGGCTGACTGAAAAATCTGTGAGAATGGGACGGTCGTGATCACAGTTGTGAGTTATATGTGGTTTGTCGTAACCAAAATACTCTACTACTCACCGATTTTCATAACAGTTGTGATTTATTGGATGCTCTTCTCTCACGTTTTTATACGTTGTATTCATATACTCTCCTTAGGCTAAAGCTTACGGCTAATGTCGTCCTTGCTTCCTCAAAGTTCTCCTACGATTTCAACAAACATACTCTCCTGATGACAAACGATCCATCCAAACCTTCCGTCTCCTCAGTACCCTCCGTTAACGCCATGATTTCACGTGCAGAGCACTCCAATACAGTTCCAACTACTGTCGAGCACTGTTATGCGGAACCTCCCCCAGATGTGCAGCTACTTTTAAGCACTGCCACAGAACCGACAGCAGTATCCTCCACGAAGGAGGGGGAACTAGATTTGAGTATGTTCGTCTTGATTATTTGTAGAATTGGGTGTCTCGATTATTTAATTTCATACTACACATAGCTAATTCCATGCATCTGACTTTACTGATTGTTCTCTCAGGTTCACCAAAATTTTTTTCCTTCTATAATTTGTTTTTCTTAATATTCACACCATATTTTAAACACTCATCACGTTGACTCACTTCACTTGAGCGACCTGAAGTTTGTCTTCACGAATCCGATCGTGTTGGTACACATCGTATCACTCGATTATGTTGGTGACAGTTTTCCCTTGAACTTGGCTGTACAACGACACCTCACGCAGTCTTGAGAATATGGAAAATTGACAGAAATCATAATTGTTGTTTAGTAGGCTCTATATTTTATTCCAGAGCTTCATGTTGTTGTTCCTGGACTGTATGAAGTCTGTGTTCTTCAAAAGACGTCTTTAACGTAGCTGTTTCGTTTTCGAGCTATAACTATCCGGCGGGATACTGCAATTAATCATGGACTCGTTCGACTACACCGTTAGAATCAACAATTACTGGGTCCACTCAGTAAATTTGCTGCATCGTTGTATGTTCGTTGTTCGGTTATCACCTACGACAAAACAACTTCCATTGAAGCTAGAAGGAGGTGTACAAACAACCAAGTACGTTTTAGTTATTTATAGTTATATACATAAGAAAACTCCATTTACTTTTCCTGGATATGTTGTTTGGTTCCTTATGGAGAAACGCAATGGTCCATTGATGTTTTAAGCTTTCGTACTCAGTTAAAACGAAGGAAAATTGGTTGCTTCTCATAAAATTCTTTTCTAAATGACGTTTCCACATTTTTTAAAAAAGGCTTCTTGGCCATTCTCAGTAAAATATCCCCTCGTTACATGTCTGTTGATAGTCGTTTTATGTGCTATTCTCCACGGCAAAGAATCATTTCGTCATGGAATTGTCGCATTAGAGTTTGGTTGTTTTAGCTGTTTAGCATGCACACAAATTAACTCATCCACGAAGAGGTTTATCACGGTAGGTCAGGTTCGTCTTCCGGGCTGGAGCCCTCGCGACTCACACAGTCGGTGGTTTGAGACGTTAGGTGGGATGGCGGCTAACCGAGCTCAGTGGTGTAGATGTTGTCACTGTTTGGTCGAGTTGTCTGTGATGTGAATGTATTTAATGACACGGGGCAATGAAAACCGTAGGGAAGCTGTCTTGCTGATGATGCCTTGCTTTCACTTACCGCTCAGTTGTTTGTTTGCAAGATGTAGGCACCTCCATGTTGTATGTTTGAAGATAGATGTTGTTATTTTTAGTGGTTACGTCCCCCTCACCCTTCCCTTTTTCTCCCCTCTCTTCATATATAAGGTTTGCTTTTTCTTCGTGGTTGTGTGGCAGTTAAGTATCAGTGTGGACCACTGGATGTATTGCTGTCTATGATGATGATTATGCTACATAACCTCATTCCTGTTGTATTAACGTCACATGGTTAGTTTTGTGGTTGTTGGTGAGGCCCTTTATTTTGTGTTATTTCCATTCAATTTATTGTCCCGTTAAGTCGACTCATGAACATTTTGTTAATGATGCTCATCCGTTATGTTTTCTATGAAACAGCCTCTCCGGAACGACGTTCTAATTTCTTGCTCCAAGTGGCGAAACTGGCGATGGAGCTAAACAACTCCTCGCTTTTCTCCAGTGTACTGGACGTTTTGTTGTGTATGCCAGCTCCCAACTCACTGATTGAACGGCTTCGACTGGACATAGCCACATCTGCGCAAATATCGGCTTCAGACACATCAAAGGGTCTTCTTTCAGACTGGGTCACTGTTCCGGCCCGTGAGTCTGTGTTTGGTGGTTTCAGATCGCTTTGTACGATTCCCTGTGTTTCTGTTCTTGTTTACAATTATCACTACGTGTATCATATCACCAGTGAGTATGGTGCCAATATATGAGGGCCAACCGAGAGTTCAAGGTGCATGTTTGATTTGGAATGTTTTCGGGACTGCAAATCTTGATCTTAATATAATGGTTTGTCAGGTGCGTATCATGGTTCCTTTCATTCTGCCTTATAAGATCCAGTGGATTGCCCGGTTGACGCTCCGCATACTGTTGTACACTTTACCCGCGGACTATACGTGTTGTCGGACGTGCTATATTGTTGTCAGTGTTGATAATTATCCCATGACTCAGTGCTCAGTATTGTTATTGTATCTAGACTGGCGGTTGGATCAACGCCTCCTTGTTCATGGGGCGTGTCCGTTACTTGTCTTTCTAACGATTTCACTTCATGAACCTGTTTCACATTTTGGCATTCAACTACAATCGCTTGTGAGTAGTGTTCAGATGATATGATCATCTAAGATGAAAACAAACCAGCAATCATTTCAGCTCAGTGTACCCTTGCTCAACTCCGCTCTGTTGGATTGAAATCATCGGTATTTCCGTTACTGATGGGTTGTTAAAAGGACTGTGCTGCTATGTGTTGAACTTCGCATACATTTTACCACAGCCTTCGCGTCTACCTTTTAATGTTAGAATTCGAGTCGTTAAACGTTTACAGTTTAAAGTGGAAGGTTACAAGGATTACCTATTCCCAACTTAGAATCTACATATAGTTGTTGATTTCAGAAATAGCAATAATATGTCGAGGGTGGAATCGAGACATACCAAAAGAAATACGACTTCGCAAATAGAACAAGCGCTCTTCAACTGACCATGACCTATCATTGACACTACAGGTCGTATACCGGTACAAAATTGTCCAGATGACAACACTACCTGAACATTTGGAATAGTATCGCTAATCTGTGCACTAAACAGGATGTCCGAGATCTGATTAGGAGTGAATGTTTCCATTGCAGTCGACTCGTTTGTGAATTTAGCTTCAGTGAATGGTCACAGAAACATCGATCCGGACTAAACATGAGAATGCGACTATGAAGTTACGACCACTGAAATAACGTTTCGCAAAATAAACTAAGATCGCCTTTGACATGCTGATAGCACATGGGAAATTTACTCAGGTTAAACAGCGTTTCTGAGTAGGATAACGAACGTTCATTTAAAAAAAAAACTAACCAACCGCGACCACCAATCTTTGCATTTTACTTCATAAATGTTTTTGTAACTTCCTCGTCCTCCTCCATGCTTCGAATTCAGTTGCTGCTTCTGATATGTGTGTTCTTTTTTATTCTCCTGCAGCCAATCGTGCGGCTCTCAAAGGCACACATTTGGAACAGCTGATCACAGCCTCCGTCCACGTTACTCGCACGAGTTGCTCTCCAGATCGACTGGGCCAGTTGGTGGAGTTGTATTACACATTGCAGGTGCTCTACAGCCTTTGTTTACCCGCTTCGGCAATCAGCCAATGTCACGATGCATTTGCGCCTGGTAATTCGGATTTGCATGCTCAGTTGGCGTCCGGTGACCTGATTAAAGTGATGCCGTGGCACAAGGCCAGTCAGTTTACAGTAAGCAGACGTTTTTTTCCCGTTGAGGCTTGTTTCCGTTCATTTGGCAAACCTTATTCTTTCATTACGATTGCGCCTGGTGTTTAACATTACGATTTCTAAGCCCAAGGTCCTGATCTCAGTTGGATTCATTTTGCTGCTGTTATTTGAAAACATGTTATTACCTTGTGACCACATATGGCTCACGAGTGCAAGCAGTTATCTGTTTTAATGTGCATAGTATCGTTAAATCATTCCTAGAACAAACCGTCTAGCAGAACAAGTTGACAGAGTTGTGCACACGCAACGCTCGGAAGACTGTTTCATTGCTTCCGTGTACTTCCATTCTAAGTGTATTTAAGTAAAAATCTTATACTAACCGTTATAACATTGGGTCCACAAAATAATCAGTGTGAGCATTTTGAACTATCTCAGTTTTCCATTGCATTCGTATAAATTATTTCGTCCAGTTACCTCGCGTTTCAAAACTGAGAAGTGTCAATAATATTTTGATGTGGACTGCCATGCGGTGTTCACAAAAATTGCCACTCCCCTTTGGCGGGTCTGATAGGTAGATTCGTCTTAAAATTGTGATTATCGACCAAAAAGACAGCTCAGCATTTGCGAAACATTACAGTGTGTTGTTTTGTAAAGTATCAGCATATATCGTCAAGTTCCGTGTCAGCTGTAGTATAATTTGTCTGTCCCATTCAATTAACTCTACTGTCCATAGTAATCTTTATTATGGCTCGCTTAGCTGGTTGTTCGTCCTAATGATAAGGCAACACAAGTCTCCATCTACTTACTGGTTCAACCCTCTTTTCAGTCGAAAATTCATGTTACTTTGAGCCTTAATACTGAGTAAATGATGATTCTGTGCAAGCTGTTGCTTCTCGTTGATTCTAAAAATAACATGATTTCCCCATGTTGTTCTAAACCGTTTCTCGTTAGTAACAGAGTTTCGTTTATTTTCCAGTTAGTTTTGTTTAAAAACGTGGTATCGCGACTATGTAACATGCAACCACAATTGGAGATAGAGATTTATTACGCAACGCACGGCAAGGGTTTATACACACTTATCTTCTTTGCCTGATTGACTGCCAGTTTGAGATCTTCGTGTACGACGTTGACATAGTGATCCGACAGTTAGGTAGAACAGCCATGTACGAAGTACCAGTTTAAAATCAATCAACGCGCGTTTGACTAATCTCCCTCGCGCTTTATACAACTCCCCTCTGTACTGAGCACGTCTCCAATGCCTTACCAATTGTTCGCTTGTCGGACACCTCGATCTGTAGTCCAACTCTGGGGACTCCTCACAGTGTTTCGTAAACCTTCGTGTGTACTTATAGCGTTAGTTGTTTACAGCAGATCACTGTCATCTGTCCGTTTGCTCGTTTCAGTCCTCTAATTTGACAGGTTATATACGATAATGTATGTGTACGGTCCTTTGCATTGTTTGCGCATCTTTTTTGGGATTACCAGGCCAACAGCCACACTCTTTCATTAACTCCCAAGGGAGCTCCAAATACTTTCTTATCTTAATAGCCCTCTTGGTACATATGAGATGTTTCCATAGATGCTCGTGCCATTTGCGGGGCTCGTTAAAGTGTATCTAACAGACTGCTTAATTATTCTGTAGTTGAAAATTGCATTTGTTGTGTAACTGACAATCGGACATCTGAGGGTAATCTCATTTTTCGCCCAGTCCACAGTACATGCATCGCGCTATAGTACGCTAACGTGCACTTTGATTTGGCCAAGTCCCATCCATCAATGTTCTCGTCCTCAAACGCCTTGAGGACACTTGAAAAGTCGGCTCGTTTTTCTACTTGCCCATCGCTTTGTAGGTGATAAGCCGTAGTTTGCGTTTCATCAACTCTTAGTAACGTGAAAACATCGCGAACTAAAAAGCTTTCGAAACAGTTACCTTTGTCTGAATGACCAGGGGCTCCCCGAAGACACCCGATGGCTTCTGTTATAGTCGTATCCACCTGTACAAGCGCTACCGCTCCACACCATTTAATGAAACAGTCTCTCAAAACCAGAATGCGCCAATTGTTCCGAAGTGTCTCAAGAAGCGGTCCTGTAATGTCACAGCCAACCAACTGGTTAGGATGTCTGGCAGTCATAATCTACAAGGGTGCTCTACGTCCCACATAATTTTCTTGAAAATGTCGCATTTTTCACATGATTGACAGAACCACCTAACATCTTTGCGGTGATCTGGACAGGAAAGTCGTTGTCGTGCAGTAGCCGCGACGAGTTCGTCCCTCGTTTGTCTCTGCACGGTCAAGTTCGCGGTGAAGGTTTACTGAAATTTCGCACCCTAGGAATCATCGTTTTTTTCACGTAAACAGGTTTATAGTGAATAAACAATACTTCCTTCATCATCTTGAGCTGTTCCCATAATACCCAAAGTCACAGAAACTCATATCTTTTGCCTTTCATTTGTTTGCGGGATGATTTACATCCACCATTCCAACAAAATGTAGCCTTGGTATCTGGTCTTTGAGGCTGCTGCGAGCCACTGTATTCTGCACTCTGTAAGTTGATCGGTGCTGTGTGTTATTAAGTAGTGCAGAACGAACAGTCGTCGTGATTGCATGTGGGACGTCTTCATAGTGAGTCAGCACTGGTATGCCGTTTGCAAGATCAGGGTTCATAAGGGCGATCACGTTCTTGTAAAATATACTGCCATCGCGCCGGTTGTCTATTTTTTGTAGTTTCTTAACCAGTGATGTAATTGATGATCCGTGCACACGCTAAACCTTTTGTTCTGGAGATAGGGCCGGAAGTGTCATGCAGTGAACACCGGCGCATGCTTTTTTTTTCTCATCGACTATAGCCATAGCTGACGCATAATCGAAGCTCATCGCCTTTTTTTACTATACTACTGGGGTAGCCCGTGGACATTTCGACAGTTGGATTGCGTTGTTCTATAGTATACTGTCGGCCACTTAACATACCTCATCTTGGAGATGTGCAGATACTCTTTGGGGAGGTATCTTGATCGGTGGTGCATCCCCTTTAATAATTCCATGTCTCAGTAGTTCTGCTCCCTCTCAAGCGGATACGCGTGATCGACTTTAGAGTATTGACTTCAGGCGTTCAGACGGTAATTTGTCGGGTGCAAGGAGGAATCCAGTCGACGCCGCAGTTCTGTTTGATACAGGAATGTCCGTGATTTTTATTCTGAAATAACTATCGAGAACCTTCCCGCCTAGTTGATTGACATCGAGTTCTGAAGGAAAGTCACGGTGATGGGCTCGTATCTTATTTTCTCATCGAGGATAACGCCCATCCAGAGTGAATCTGTCAGGATCCGGATTTAACACTTGCGCTCCTGCGGTCGTAGAGTTGATGGACAGTGTTTAGAATGATCGTTAACATGTGCGTGATGCTTTTGAAGTTTGTTGTATTCGATGAGCTGGAGGATCGTGAATCTCCAGCCGATTTTTCCATGGCTTTTGCCGCTCCAGATCCTGGCCTAATCGCCATTTTACAACTAATAGTCAAAAGATGAGGTTTGAGATTGTGTTCAGAAATTTATTACACAACACACAGCAAGAGTCTATACACACCTACCTTTCCGTATTTGATTGACTGTCTGTTTATCTGAGATCCTCGTGCACGACGTTGACGTAATGATCTGAAAGTTAAGTGAAACAGCCGTGTACGAAGTACCGATTCAAGTGTAATCCGTACGCGCCCAACTAGTTTCGGTTGCACCTTGTAACTACATGCGCCATTGTTAAATAAAATTACGGTTATGTGTCAGTTAACTAGATTTGATTCGGATAATGTTCTCTATAAATCCAAACCGGTTTGATTACGAGAAATATCATGCCGGCGAAAATTCTACCGTTTCCGTTTTGAGACAAACAGTCGGTCAGCTTTTGACCAGAGAAATATCGCATCTTATCCCACGGATCACATCCAAATCAATCCAGAAGACCAATGAAAAAGTTCCTGTATTTCCGACCTTAACCGTACGTATCAGGGCAACCAGTGCATTGATATATCAATATGAACATCACCCACAATTGATCGCAGCTGTCGCATTCCCACAGACTTTTCAGTCAATCCCTTTCAAAAATATCGCTTAACAGATTTAATGAGATCGGAGATTTCGACCTGTGTAGGAAGTCCTAATCGCAGGGTTATCGATTGGAGTTAACAGGCAATAACTGTGTCTTCATTTCGAGACGATCGAGCAACCTGATCATTACTCACAAGCGAAAGTGGTTGAGCGTTCACATATGATAATTCGATCGTGCCTAATGTGATGTCAATGGCGCAGTGGTAAACACGATTGCCAAATGAAAGCGTGTGCCAGTCCCGGCAGTGGCGAGGATATGCACTACTGACGAACTGTAATGAGGACGAAACTCGAGTCTAGTGTTTCTGTTCGAAAGAGGTCCGACCGAAAGGTCTAGGGTATGAGACATCTGCAATCAATTGTGGGTGATATTCAACTTGAAATTAACCAAATCCCCGACTACTCATCAGTAATGCATTGATATGTTTAAAGTATCCAGTGACCTACAAATATTCTGGAGTCAGGAAATTGAAAGCCAGGTATCACAACCAGTGCTGATGGTCGCCGGATAACTTACAGCGGGAAAAAACGGATTTCTATGCAGTTGTTCCCCCAGATATATATATATATATATATATATATATATATATATATTTCTTGAGTCTAACCCTAGACTCTCCGGCTGGAACTGATTACCAATTCAAACCGTGGAATAATCAGTTTCAGTTCGCCGTTGTTTTTGTGGTGACGTATATTTCGATGCAGTGAATGTTCATACAGCTGTCAATTTTAATTTTAAGAAAATTGTTCAGTTTCGTTTCTTATTTGTACCACTTTACCGAGTAACGTTTAGTTCTCGATATTAAGTTTGTTGAGTGTAAAAAGAATGCAGCGAACATTGGTGAAACACTGAGGGGATCACAACAATCGAAAATGATCGTTTTTATTAAACGTTTACCTGACTTTCAATGTAATCGGCCATCTCAAATTGCTATTTTGTACTGCCTTTGGCCAAAATGTAAAATTTCAATTGTGCAATATTTCACTGCTCATCCTCAAAGTACATTTTTCTATGACAGGTCCAATCTTTGTTGAGAGTGGATAGTCCCTCATACTATGGAGCGAAACGTCATCCGCCAAACTTCTGGTTTCGTTGCTCCAGCGGTAGTGCCGATTGATTGGTCCTGGGCTGAAACCCGGTTGACGTGACTGCCCCTGTCTTTAGATATTTCAAAACTACCTAGCTTACATGCGTCGTATAAGCTAGAAGCGTAACACAAATGACTCGATCTGCTTTGTTTGTCATGAGGCGATTAATATGATGGGCGCGTAATATGTTTCATTAATTGCTTCGTCCCATAAGGCTGGAAATCTACTGACTAGGATCATCGGTTCATAGTTCAAAATTTGCGCGTTGGTCTCCCTCACCGATTTTTGCATTTTGCCGAGGTCATACTAGGACAGCACTGATCGCGATGCGTTGTCAGTTTCCGAATAAGCATCATTGAACAACGTCTAGTTTGTTGAAGCTTTCATTTTTTTCTCAAGCAATCTTAAAACACCGATTGTTTAGTGGTTATCTCTTTCTAGAAAGCAATGTTACAGTGAGACGGCGCAGCTACTACGCTGAGTGGATGAACCAGTAATCTAGCTGTACGATCGCCAATCCTGTTCAGCCTTTCCATTATTCAGGTCGATCAAAATAGAACGAGGGCGACTGGTCATCATACTTCCTCACATCCCGAATCTTACACAAGGCGTGACTAACAGTTTTCCTCACAGTTTAATCTAGGATAGCAGCATGTTGGACGTAAATTTGTTACAGATTTGTTGATCCTCTGTGGGCGTCCACCCTAAAAATAATCGTCATTCTCTTTTTAATAAAATGAATTTTAATACTGCCAATTTGAACTATAAGCTCCTCTTTTCGTAAACTCTCAGCAATGTGAACAGAGTGGTACCGGTAGCCACATGTTGTTTTAACAGCCATAGTTCAGAGAATGTTCATCGAAATAACGGTCGCTATAGCAGTTTAGAAAGTTATCTGTCGAGATTAAGTTTCTCTGTAGACTGATTCGGCGCCGCTTCTTACAAAGATTTTTGTCGCTGGTCAGTGGTTTTCAGAGGGAAACGTCCATCGATGTTTAAAGGCGTTTGTTACGTCCTTTGCAATTCTCTCTTATTTTCTGTATAAACAATCACTGAAGTATGTTTGTATGGTTCTGCTTTCAAATGTCATGTTTTCAAATAGTGAACCATACCAGATCGCGGATTTAGCTTTCATGTGATTGGTACACTTGTCATTCACACGGTAGCATTGTTCCAGATGCACTTTTCTCATTCTTGATGCATTTTTGCGTATATCCCCCATTTCTCTTCTGAAGCTGCAGTTACTGCGTGCAGGTGCGATTCCTTTACTATTGTCCTGTCCACTTCTGTCGGAAACACATGAAGAGTGTGCCAGCCACTTGTCTAATTCTGTCCAGTCTACTGTGATCCGACTTATCCGATTGTGGCTGACCCGCCTCCTTCGTCTCCTGTTCACTGTCTGCACGTTCACTCTGTGTCGTGTGTCTCCGATTACTCCCTCCCTTGACGTTTCCGCTCACATTGAACCCAGTTTAACCCGACTAGTTCAACGTGTCTTTCCTCTGTGTGAGTCTCTCAAAACGATGGTATATTCGAACCATCCTGTTTCCGGTGGTATTTGCTTCTCCCTGAAACACGCTGATTGGGTCAGCCGAATGGCAATCGGACAACGGGTGAGTTCATTCACTTTTCTCCCCTGGTTTTTCTCATTGGCAAGTTACGTTTCCTATTTTTCATCTGCACCAACAACAGTTCGAGTCGCATTTCTCATCCTCTAGAATCTGTTTCCTGATTACATCATAGTTTGTGTCAGTTTGAGATCTATCCGCTTCTGTGAGAGTCTTTGTAAAAGCCTAATTTCATTTGCATCCACTGTAACTCACACTCGTTTTCCGGTGTGGGAGCTTTCTGACACGTCGGGATTCGTGTTGCGGATATTAGTGACGATAACAGCAAACCAAATTCAGTGACACAGATGTTTTTCGTTGTTTTTATCGTGACTAATGAATCCGTGCAGTGAGTGTCGCGGTGAATCTGCCTTACAGATGCCGCCCTACTCTCATTTGCAAATTGGTTATTTGCTTGTAAGATGTAGGTCCCTGGATTTCGCCTCCTTGTATGTTTGGAAATAAGGGCATTCTGAGGTGGGTCCGCTTACACTTTATCTAACGAAGATACACAACATTAGCAACCATTGTTGCAGCGCCCTGGACGATGATGACAACCTACGCTTTTTTTTCTGTAAAACTGTCCGCTTTTCTGAAATCGGATTGCGTAGATACCATGGAGTCATCATTCAAGTATTTTGAATGACGAATACTACGGGACCATGTGTTTAGTGTAAATGAGGTATCTAATGGTATGGGCCTGATTCGTTGGATTTTCAATCTGTACACATTTTGACTGTAAGAGGTAAATATGTGAAGAACGTTTGACATATAATCTTCGGGATGTTTGCCTAACCGGATTTCTCAATTTCTCTTTCCATCTGAACTCCTCATTATTCACATACTATCTGTGCAGATTTCGGCAGCAGAAATTCAAACCCAATGGCTTCCAGATCAAGATGATTGTGATGCGGTGGATACCTTGGTGGATTTAGTCTACCGATCCGCTGGTGATTTGATGTCTGAGGAACAGACTTTACAGAACGCGGTGCGCGGATCTTCGCCTGGTGTTTTTGGTAGGTCTGTTTTTTAATTAGTTAGTTCATCCATCCATTTGATCTTCTGTTCCAAAGAGCCTCTGGTTTGTGAAGAGCAAGAGGATGCATTGACTACCTTTTTATCTAAAACAGTTGAATTTAAATGAGACAATTAGAGAACGCAAGCTTATTGAGCAACGTTTCTTACACACGTAAACGTTCAACTGTATTTAAACTTCAATAGAACAGAAGCCATGTGTTAGGAGATTGGACAACCTAACGATATGGGGTAGTAAATCGAAAATGATTAAGAGACCACTGTGGTAATCAACACTTCAGAACAAACCGTTTCTGTACATATAGAAGGAAGGTTGTGGCGCACAATTAACATGTCTTTTGCGAGGAGTACGCTTCCGATCACCCGAAAAATCACAGAGAATGTGCCGTGAATTTTAACTCTGTGTTCGATTTTCTATCAATGGGTCTGAGTTGCGTTCATCGGTTAGGATGCCTCATGTGCTCACTTCACTACATTTTACGATCATCTTGGTACAGACTATCCTCTTATATTCTTTGCGTACTCCATGTTACAGTGATTTAATTATTCGTATAAACAGTGAGCCTTTTTTATTGCGTTTTCAAAAACCTGTTGGGTGATGCCTAAACCTTATGGATTGTGCACGGCACAGTATCTTGGTCGAATGTATTTCTGTTGGGATAATTCCACAATTAACCCAAAAATGTTGTTTTGTTCTCCATTACTGTATGAACCTCCATTACTGTATGA
>LUCH01001290.1:56262-128927 GCA_013368495.1 Paragonimus heterotremus | reverse complement strand
AGATAGATAGATAGATAGATAGATAGATAGATAGATAGATAGATAGATAGATAGATAGATAGATAGATAGATAGATAGATAGATAGAGGTGAATCACATACACGACAAAAAGGTCAACATGATCATAAACAACCAAAGCAAGCAAGCGACCAATTAAGGTGTTTCGTTACTAAGTGTATCTAACGTAATAACTTGATTTCAATAAACTGATGTCTAGGATAACTGTTGTCACTTCCGGATGTAATATACCTCTTTTCATCTATCTCAGTTCCTGTCTTCCATATTGGGAGCTCAGAGTAGTATGACACAACTTTTGTCCCGTTATTCTTGCTCAATTCCTGAATGAAACTGATTGTATGTGGGCGCAATTATACAGACACCCATTTTTAATGAGCGATCATCAGCTAATTTGGTTCGTCAACAACCGTAAGTATAATTTTAAATGGAATCCCTTAATGCACAGGGTCGGAAAAAATCAACCGCCAACACAACTTCAACGGCAAACAAAACGCAACTGCGTACAAACCCTTGGTGGATATTTTACTGTTTTCACCCGCATGCGAGTTAGTCCAGCGGCGTTCATTTCGGTTTAAAACTTTTTTTTCCGTGTCGGTCACATGTATGTTTGTCGTACCACTGACGCTCAATCGTTGACTGGCTGCGTGCGAGACGGGTGACACGCTTCGATAAGTTTGACTGTAAGACAACCGGCCTACGTGAAACAGTAAATGACAGCAGGTTGAACAACACAGGTACAATAACACAGGCTGGCAAACAGGTTCTGTAAAACCAACTTGGTTTTATTGAGTCCACTAGTATCTCTACGAAAGTTCTTCTTGGGTATGAGAAGAAACAAGCCTGTGAACAAGCCCGTTTAATCATTTCTAATCAGAATGATACAGTATTATCATGCACTCAAGACCACTTTCCTCGTAAACGGGTGAAAGCTATTTCTGCACCGTTGAACATTTCTCACGACGAGTGGAAGAAGTATAGTTTATACAAGTGCTGACAACCCCAGACGTGTATCGTACATTTCGTTACTTCGTAATCAAACGAAGACGGGAACGAGTAGTCGAATACAAAACACTATGTGCAGATCAGACTGGAAATATTATAAGCGGAATTTGGTATAAACAGAATGGATTGGATAAACTCGTCGATACGAGGTGAACTAATTAATCGCAGAAAGCTGGAGCAAAGCACCGTCGGCCACTAGGGTAAACTGTTTTGTCATCGAAGAGACTAATCAAGATGCCAATTAGGCACAGCTTCGTGATCACCAAATATAGCAATACCTGGGTGATCCTCGTTAATTCGTGGGCGAGTCGAACATTCTATAAACGGCGCTTGAGTAATTCAAGCCGATTAAGTGCATCTCGTGTTAAAACAAGCAGGCGGCGAACGAAACCGAGCTAACCAACAGAGGAGACGAGGTTTCGGAACTAATGGGACCTCCTCATTTTAGTGCTACCTCTTGTCTATAAGAAAAGTCGATAGAAACCAAATAAGATCGATACTGCTCAGTGCCCTAACCGTGGTCTCTTTGGGTTCGCGTTGTGAAGTAGTAAGTTTTCAACGGATGTTTTCTGTAGTGTGAAGATACACCGAGCAGAAAACGCTTAGCACTGAATTTCGATATTTGGATTGAGAGACAGCCATTTCAAGACGCCGGTCATTCTGATACGTAAAAATGATAATGTACAGCGTTATAGTGAAGTCAGGCATAGAAGTGATTCGACTTTAAGGAGAGTTAAAAGACCGAGACGCATAGACTTATAGAGAGCGGTGAACAGGTCAAGCAAAATGGCCATAGTCCCAGAATGCAAACGGATGCGCTGAAGAGAATCCACAAAATTTTGGAGCGAACAGTGGACACGCGTGTGCAGTTCCACTGATAACGGAAGGAAATATGCAATACCGACGGACGTGAGCCACGGAGTTGTTTTTAGTCCCTTAATACGCAGGCTTAAATTGTGGTGACAGATGACCACACAATTCATATGTGAACGCACAGTGATCTCGAGGTCGCTTAGAACAATGGGTCTAATCCAAAATATTTGATCACACTACCACGTGACTCGGTAACAGGGGATGTTCGTAAAATTCTTAGTGAAGAACCACTTAATAATATTAATAATAACACAAACTTCCATTCAACTTTATGCCCTCCTTTGGCTTTCTTGATGAACGGTTTAACATAAAAATTTATCGAATAGTGCTTTCACATAAATGACAGCAGTACAGCGTCGATTACACTGAGAATCAAGTTTTTTGCCTCAAATATGCTTGATAAGATGGTAGAAAGTCCTATTTTGTAAAGGTATGTTATGGAAGATTATTTATTCAACTTTTTAACGATTCTTCGGGTAAATGAGTGTAATAGATTCGTTTCACTGAACGATTTTGCAATAGTTTAAAAATACCTTTGAATCGTTAATGAGTTGTTGACATTTTCAGCAAACCATACTCATCGTTAGTACTGACAGTTAATAGAAAACACAACGGTCCTAACTGCTGACTAGACCTGAACAATTTACGACTGCAATATCCTTGTGATCCGGCTGTAATGACAAAAGTATGCGATGGTGCCGTTTAATTTCTAGTTTAGTGCACATATAACGATAATATAATGTTACTGGACATGCGCACAAATGCAATGAGATTGGTCACTAATATAACAAAGGAGAAACACCTCAAATGAGTTTCTGTTATAAAGATGTACAGTTTATTAAAGTGCATACCGTGGCCGAGTCATGGTCAGGATTAATCATGGGACTGAAGATAGCAAAAAAACTACTATTCTTTCGTTACAGAGAGGGAGGCCAACGCAACCTGTGAACAGTGAATTATTCAACTGATTGATAATTTCACTCGCTGTCCGAATTGGTGATTACGAATGAGGATAAAGTCCATCACAGTAAAATAACAGTCTGATAATGAGTCACACAAAACAGCAGTCGCTACGGGCTTAAACCATTTTGGTGATAGACAGTAAGATTAACAGCCTCAGGTCAACTGGTTGTCCAAGTCAAGGAGTCGTCGGGTGAATGACGACTTAAATACGGAGCCCTAGCCCTATGTAATTATCAGGTCAACAGCATCAGATCATTTAAAACGTTCCCCAATCTACTGCATTTTCCACAGAATGCCTTGAAAGCGACGGAACCAAAGGGTAAATAAATATTTTCTATGGTCACCAGCTAGTCCTCAGAATAATCATCAATGGAATAAAACCAAGCGATCCGAGTTAATGACAGAATCAGCCAACTAAGCGACCCGAAAAGGGAGATTCGCTTTAACAGGGTGTTTCCAAAGTTGGCACTCCATATAAAATAGGCGATAGATACAAAATATGTGAACCGGATGGCTGGATGGTACACAGCTGACCATAATCTTGTGAGACTCTGTCGGACACCGGTATGCTCAGTGTAGGTTTAATCGGAACAATAAGTAGTATGGGAGCAAACTAGTAGGAGAATAACAATAGTTGGAAACTGTCAAACAGAAGATGAACGTAACGGAACGAGTTGACGTACTCGGTCGTCCTGTTATGGATAGAAGCAGATTTGAAAATAATGGACCATCAGTTGCAGAAAGAATTGCTGCTATCAGAGAAAACAAACGGAATTGTGATATGTAATCGTGTGCGCCGTATGGCCTGGAAATCATTCTCGGTTAGTGTGGTAGCATAAAAACCACTTATGCTTATGCTTACAGATTGTGGGCACGCCATGATAGATTAGCTTGCAACCACTCACTCGGTGTCATTGTAGTGTAAAACTAATGGCCGTATATGATGGTTCTGGCATCGTATCTGTCAATTTCGTCTGAGTTGTCACGCTTAGAGCACCAGCTGCCTGTGTTACTGCAGTTTTGCAGTCTCAATGAGTGGTCATTGACATCAATGACTGATTGCGTTGCACAAGAATGATGGGTCGCAAAGTTACTGACTATTCCATATAACGGCCAGGATACGATGTGCGGGGGAAAAACTTAAAAATATCTGTAGGCAGTTTGCAACAAAAAGACAAACCTACGAGTATTAATATTTGAACCAAACTTGAGAACCTAGTCTAGTTTCCTTCAGTCAGTGATTTGTTAGGCTCTCAGAAAGAAATTGAAAGGGCAAACAAAAGATTTTACAAAATGACTGTTTATTACTGTATACGCACCTACAACTTTTGTTCATCCACAATGAGTTTACTGAACAGTACAAACATACAAACACTCCAAGTAGGTTAGGGGTCACTACACACTCCATTTAATCCTCTTAAAATACATTTTAGGTAGAAACGAGTGGATGTATGGTCTTTCTTTTGAAACCGTTGAAATTTTATTCAAACAAAAGTAAGTAACAGATGAACAAACAATTACAATACAATGTTAATCAGGTTACTTTTCAAATATGGGAGCTCTGTATCAAAAAATCACAACGTAACAGATATACGTCATAGCATACACAATGACGCATTCTTCGTTGTAACAAATGTTCCATCAGGATGACACAGAGCACTAAAACACATTCTTTTATAGTCTCCAAGCGTCCATTTTCGATCTCGTTTGCTGAAATATGATCTAATTGGCTTATTTCAGTACTTCCCAGAACCCAAGAACAATAATTCTTTTGTACATAAAATCCCAGGCGTAAGATGGCGAGACTTGTTTCAGTGTTGTGCGTCAGCAAAGCCTTCCGTTTTTATGAGTGAAATTCATGCCATATCTTCTTATCAAGTGGTGGGTGACATTTCTCGATCACTGACATAGAAGCTGAGGTAGGAATTACCAGTGACAGTTCTAGAATGCGTTGACTTTGGAAATTCCACAGCTCTTATTGCTTTGACTTGGCTTAACCACTCTTTGCATACATTTTTGACAAGTTATGTTAATCCGTGACTGACTGATACTTATTTTTTCGAAGCTCAACAATACTTGAAATTTAGAGTTAACAACTTGAGGAGTGCAAATTGTGCTACACTTACCGTGGTCTACGTTCGAGGAGCAATGTTTATCCACAGAGTTACGCTACTCGCTGAGATTCGACAGAACAAACGCGATCTAGATGAGTGACAATAGTGAGATAACAGTACAGCAGTGCCCACTTTGAAAACGTCAAGCCTAATATTACGAGGTATGGCCATTCTGGTCACTAACTATCTTGTGTGTAACACCTGGTTATCATCATTTTCCACCAGGTTGATCGCAGCATAAGCGGACAGGAGATGCTAACCTACCGAGACGGTGTAGAATAGTTTTTAAGCTGACGTTCAGTAGTTTGTTCCACTGACCACCAATAAAGCGCTGGACAGCCGTTTCGACCATGATGAGTTTTAACAACTACATACAAGTCGAAGAATCGAACTTATGAATAAGCGCACCACTATTAAGCTACCACAGAACGGCGGCCTGCGCACTCAGGGTTAGTCACCAGTGGGTGTGGAATCTTGTCTGTTTGGCCTTTGATTTTGACCTTACGTGCACCTGCACCTTGTCTTCTACCGTAACTTATAACTAGTTATACGGCAATGTATTGACTACTGAAGATAGTCTGGGACATGTAGTTACTGTAAGGAACTAGCGTAACAAATCACCTTTAAGCGTCAGATCATTATGACTGATCTTCACCCGCTTGAAGTAAGTATAACCGGAACAGTATAAGCGAGATTTAATTATATCGTTTCCCAGTGATTCAAGAAAACCGGAAAACTTCCACAACTTGATGTGTTGAAAAATACTGTGTAGCGAACAAGCTCGTTTTCAGTGATTCATCATCAGGTTAAATACATCACATTTATATCACGAATTTTACAGGGGAATCATTAGAGGGGGTGAACGGGGAACGGGTGGTTAATCAGGTCAATCAATTCAATGTCACACTACAATCAAGTACCCACTTGAACCGTGGGTCTTGACAGGCTAACAGAGTGTGGGGTTGGCCATGGCAGATCCAACGCCTGAACAAAACGTTTCTGGGCGCACAGGGATGGGTTGTACAGGCGAATCCCAATAGCTTCAGCTGTGGACAGAATCCTACGCTTCACTGCCCTCGATTGAGTGGCTTTAACTCGGTAGATTGGGCGAAATGCGTCCATCACATTGACCGAGTGATTCGAATCCACCAGGTGCGATAGTATGGCACTGTTGACAGACTTCGTTATACCACTGTTCAACCAAGCTGGGTGGTGTTCCCGGACCCGTTCGGATAAGCGTCTGGTCGTGCGGCCTACATAACTGGTTCCACAGGAACAAGTAAATGAGTATACACAAAATGAGGCTGCAGAAACAGGCACTTTATCTTTTAGTCGTGGGCATCGTGAGTCTACCTGTTGTTTCTATAAGAGATACGTGGACGACATCTTGTGCGCACTCGATAACAACGTAGATCCGACTGACATTTTGGCTAAATTCAATACCGCGCATCAAAATTTACAATTCACGTTGGAGATCGAAACAAATAATCAACTAGGCTCGTTGGATGTACGCTTGCGTCGCCGCGCGGGTGGATCAATTCAACGCGCGATATACAGAAAGGGCACGTGGAATGGTCAGTACATTCATTTTCATAGTTTTGTACCACTCGCCCTGAAAAGAAATCTGATCAACTGTTTGACGGACAGAGCGGTCAGAATTTGCCCGAGTGATACTATAGCCGAACAGTTGGCTTACATACGTACAGTATTCATACAAAATGGCTACCCGGAAAGGTTTTTAAACGGAGCTATGCAACAGCAAAGTGAAAGGGGCCAGTTGTATCAAGCGGAAAAGAAAACTGTGCACATCGGGTAACCCTTCAAGGGTGACACGTTAGCTGAAACTATTACACGTAGACTCACGATGGCAGTTAGTTCAACGTACTACGCGGCTAAATTACGTGTCCACTTCACAACCAATCCGGTTGTGTGCCCACGACTAAAAGATAAAGTGCCTGTTTCTGCAGCCTCATTTTGTGTATACTCATTTACTTGTTCCTGTGGAACCAGTTATGTAGGCCGCACGACCAGACGCTTATCCGAACGGGTCCGGGAACACCACCCAGCTTGGTTGAACAGTGGTATAACGAAGTCTGTCAACAGTGCCATACTATCGCACCTGGTGGATTCGAATCACTCGGTCAATGTGATGGACGCATTTCGCCCAATCTACCGAGTTAAAGCCACTCAATCGAGGGCAGTGAAGCGTAGGATTCTGTCCACAGCTGAAGCTATTGAGATTCGCCTGTACAACCCATCCCTGTGCGCCCAGAAACGTTTTGTTCAGGCGTTGGATCTGCCATGGCCAACCCCACACCCTGTTAGCCTGTCAAGACCCACGGTACCTGATTAACCACCCGTTCCCCGTTTACCCCCTCTAATGATTCCCCTGTAAAATTCGTGATATAAATGTGATGTATTTAGCCTGATGATGAATCACTGAAAACGAGCTTGTTCCCTACACAGTATTTTTGGTGACTACGCTGAGGATTTTTACTTAATGTGTTGAATTACTATCTGGATATATGCCGAAAACTTCTCATTTCCATCTTATATTTTATGTGATGTGCGTCTCCAACAGACCACTTAAAGAGAGACCCATCAAGGGACACTTGTAAATGACATTCACACTGGTCTTTTTTGTTATTTTTCGTTTCCCATTTAGTTCAAAGAAAGTTTTTCTAAAATGTTCCTCATCACCGTTGTATTGAACGATGGTTTGATCCACTACATCTGTCAGTCTGGTCCATAGCTGCACTTGCACACTCTTAGTGGACGGTGACTCAGTGTCCGGTCAAAACGTTGTGCTGAGATTGAGTGAACAGAAAAAGAAGGCATTACTGTGCCAGCAACACCGTGACCCTGAAACAGGCACTTGCGAGGGAACAAGTAGACAACGTCATTACTGGTTGCTTATCATAGTCTAATGGAAGGATATAATGGGAAGTGGTAAAAAAGGCCTTATTACTACTTTCCACTGGAAATGCAAGGAAAGAATTTGACCAATCAACACATTCATCTGTGTAAATTTATTCTGACGAACCAACTGTTCATTCAGGAATAATTCACTTGTGTGTGGTTCATTAGACTGTCTTAGCGTTTATTGATAATATATACACCATCCGTTTTAGCTGTAGGTTATGAAGTGTAAGCAATACTGAAGTCAGCAATTAGTTGACATTTTGCTTGTTTACCGCTGTACTTACAGTTGTCATCTTCTGGTTGACTGGCAAATTATGCTAATAGACCAAAACCACTTACCGTTCTTCGCTTGCCCGGTAATTGGTACACGGTGTGATTTACTGGTTAAATCTGTCGCTCGCGGTCCAGTCACAGAGCGACAATTTTCCGAAGTATCCATGCTACTGGGTAGTTCGTCGTGCGGTGTGGTTGCACTGCGCTGCGTCTGACTGGTATTTACACGCGTCAGGGATTCTGTGTTTAAGTGAGCCTCAGAAGAATGCTCCTTGGTTGCAAGGGGAATACAAGGGAAACGTGAAAGGTTAACTGAACGATCAGGAATGACAACCACCCATGGGACAACCAGTTTGTACCAGACAGAATAGTCCACAAACTGATGGCCACGAGGTTAAACAACTCAGTGAAAAGGGTAGAAATCTAGTTCGATGACATTCATTGTAACAGCCTCAAAAATGTCAACGACGACTAACTAATAAGCAGCATAAGTTATTGAAAAATGCATTGTTATTGTGTGTTGTGAAAGACATGAAAAATACATGTAACTGAAATGAAAAATCGTTAAGGCTTAATGGAAGCAGAGTTTTGTTGTACAGAATTACGATGTAGATGTAAGTATGAAATGACTGGCAATCGGAAGGCCACCCATGATGCGGCGTAACTGTTAGGGCGATATAGATTATTTCTCGAAATTTCACTGTGTTAATTCACGGTACTGACTAAAGTCGAAGTTTGAACCACATCTGTATGGTCGCATGCCTGCACAGTGATCTGTTTGACTTACTATCCGATCAGTGAGGTGCCTCGTTGCGATATAGAGACCATGGTCAGCATGCTCCAAAGATTTTTAAACGAATAAACATTCGGGGTCAATTTGCTTGTTACTGAACACAGGAAATTCGCTCCCGTTTGCATTCCATATCTTTCTCCTCAGTCTGATAGTTAGTCCCTTTATCTCACCCACCTCGTTTTTGTATTATTTAATTACCTTGTCGCTAATCGTCTGCGGCACGAGTAGCTATTCTTGACCTGGCTCACTCACGTGACGACTCACCTCTGACCTTGCCAGTTCCGTTCGGAACCCAGTGATTTCGTTAAGCGAGACAACCATTGCGAACGATTGAGATTTGTCTATTGTAATTAATTGTGTATTCTTTCAATAGTACCGTAGAAATATTTGGGTCAAATCTTCTTTTCAGCTTGGTGATCCGTTCTTGGACTGCGCGTAACTCAACGATCAGACGTGGATCGTTACATCCGAGTTTCTGGATAGGTGACACATCATCTCAGTTTGGAGGCATATTGACCAGGATGATTGTTCTATTGATCATACGTGTATCATTTTTGTTTCTGTGGGAACACCATGTGCTCACAAGTACACTGACATAACGATGCCGAGTGTGCGTTGAAAGCACCATATCTTGAGGATTGCATGATTACCGGTCTTAAACGAGCTAGTAGTAAGGTAAACAGCCTTTGCTAATGAGGTTGGCCAATTTTACTCTCACGTCTCAAACACCAGGATGTGTCAGGTAAAATCGTGGTAAAAATTGAATAACTTATTAACAATGAACGAACTATAGTATTCTCATCATCACTGGAAGCAAAGTACACATTATCAAAGCAGCCTTAATCAAAAAACTAAACTAAAACACCACATAAGAAATAGACTTATGAGGAAAGCTGCCATAGAGTTGAAACATTCCAAATTATGATTGATGACATGAACATGTTGCATTAAATCTGAATCCCAGTCATCCTTGTCAGGTGATTTAACGAAGTTCCAAAACTGGCTATGTGTGTGATGAAATTATATTACCCCGAATTCTTACCCACATCGAGTGGACAAAACCCTTGACCCGTATCATGAAGGCTGACAGCTGAAAGCCCGTTCCAACTATCTCCGCTTGACCAGTCGAAACACCGACGAATGCAGTCAGGATAGAGTGGCTGCATACAACTGCGCATCACCAGATCTGGCACCATTGTCATTTTGAAGCTTTTGCAAGCAGTTTTTACGAACGAGCAACCTGAGTTGTAAGGTAACTCGTTGGAACAGAGGAGGTTTAACAAAATCATATAACGATGGTCCAGGTTGTCTCGTGCAAGCCATGTCTATAGCACCAATGGTCCAACAGATAAGAATTCGCAACGTGACACACAGGTTGCGCGTTCAAACCTTGTCCACATCAGCTGGGCCAGATAAATTCAACCAAGGACAAAACCCGCTATGGCGGGTTGTTTATTCGAAGGTGTGTTCACCGTAACATATGAATACAGTTTCATATTCGAAATTGCATGGACGTTGAGTTTACTTGACAGCTGTACTGTTCCCATCCAACCATGAGCGATGCAGTTCGTGTCAGCAACGTTTCCGTTTTGAATCTTGTTCAGACTACCTAACCAAAGACGAAACCGGTCAGACTCACTTGTGGACATAGTCAAATTTTGTTCTGATAAATCTGTACGTACATATGCGCTCGCGTTGGTCGATATGCCAACCAGGACCGGATTGGTTGCGCCTGCTAAAATAAGGACTCACGATGACTCTGAGTTGCCCTGGCTAAATCTCATTATTCCAAACTTTATGAATAATCCTGATCCCGATTGTGGGGTTAAATGTGAAGGTTAGCGATACAAACTGGTGACAAAAAATACAGCGAAAGTATGTAGGCTGTATAATGCGTGTAATGTGTCACCAGATTTTACGAAAGGATTAAGGGTTTGCCAGCAGTGTCAGTGTTCAAAACACAGAGTTAAGACGCAGAGTAGGTCTGTCCTGCCCTCTCCAGCGAGACAAAACCCAGTCTACTTGGATCATTCACGCAAAGAAACAAACCGACACAACCAGTAGGACTTACTAAGCCAAACAGCAGAACTAGCTCTGAAAGACCAGTATTAAGGTCGGATTATCCGTACATCACCTGCTACAGCTTGCGGGTGTCTGGTGGGAAGTGCCTCAATCTAAGCCGAAAAACCATGACCATCAAAACCAAATTGACCTAATTTATCCAAAAGTTCGTGCGACCCCTCAAACAGACTCGTCGTCCGAAACCCCCAAATATCAGCGTGTAAAAAATGTATTTCTGACGAAGACTGCCTACACAATTACAACCCCGGGTAGCTTGATGATTATCTAACTGAGCGTAGGCTTAACTTTGAGGTGAAGAAACAGTCATGGAACTGGTCCTTTGCGAACAACGGAGTTCGGCAATGACCCACCCGAGAACCCCTGTTGTTCTTTTTTCGTTCTTGAGCTACCTAGCATCGTCAAATGACCGAGGCTGCTATGCACCAAAGATACGAAACTGTCTTGACGATAGATTGCATACATCCATGTGCAAACGTGACTTAAAGACCCCAGTGACAGGCAAATGAATTCCATCCACAAATTGTGCACATGTAGCCAAAAGTGCACAAAGGATACTACGCTTCTTATGGGGATTTTTTTGTGGTTCGCATCCCAGCGCACACAAACACCTAGAACCGAGCACATAGGACCACTCATGAGCAACCATCGTATCAATGAACGGAATCAATCAATGTTTCAATGATTAACTGCGGACGTAGACACTGCAGGCCGAAGAGAAACTAAAGCAATCGGCTTTCTTACAGACGCAAACGAGTAAATCACGCAAGCAACTGGTCGCCGAAGTCTTTTGCGAACCACAGTTAGACACCAGAATCCGCATCATCCTGATACCGTGGATCTAAACTGTAAAAGAGAAACTCTAACCTAAGTAATGCAAATACACTCCTTTAAAACCTACAGTTGTCTTCTCGATTTCACAAGTGTGTACGTGCAGGCTCATTAAGGTATTGGTGATAAAAAACAGTCAGGGTTAGAATAGCCCTTATAGAACTAGTGGGAATAATGGCAGTCAGTAATATAATACAGTCAAACTTCATCACTATTCCACTCGTCGATTTGGAGTCCAGTAAACCCATTAGAATATTAGAAAAAGGCCACTTTTCCATAGCTCCATTCTCATAGTACTCGGATCGGTAATGAACTTGCTAAGTAACCTACTTTACAGTGCCATTAAGTGGAAAATCGGAACAAATCTTGAACACCAACTGTTTTGATATTTAAGTGTCACACTAAAAATGAACAGCCCAAAACTGTCATGCGCCGCACCAATGCCGGCCACGTACATTATGAGTGTACGGCAAGCTGACAACACCAGTCACAACAGTACGCACTGAAGCATCAAACCGTGAGTGGAACAACTTGATGGTTAAAACGTCAGCTTTCTTTTACTGCTGTAACACGCAAGATTAACAAGCCAGCCCGTTCGTTCCATACATAACTGGCTAGGTGCCAGACTATAGATCAGTTCAAGTGAAAAACAAGGCAGTGGTTTAGTGATGCTCAGTGAATCATCTTCTAACTGGTTTGAGTGTGAGCACTTAAGAAATAGACATTTTGGCTAAGGCACCACTGGAGAACGATTACTGATTGTACGAGCTAATGTCACCTTTCACGTAAGTGACCCCACTAGAATCTATGTTCCTAACTTTATTCGCAACAAAGAGGACATCCCGAAACTCCGAAAGAGAATGGCTATATTCACCGGACAGTCTGTAACCTGTCGCAGCAAAGTTGATAGCGCCGGTTGAGAGAATTCCTAATGTACTGAACCAACCAATCTTCTTTTTTCTGTAACTGATTCACTACCGTGAAGGTGGACTGTACAGCTGGCTGCATCAGTTCACCAACGAACATACTATTCGCAAGGAGGATTACGAGGGGTGTAACAGAACGTATGTCAAAACATTAGATTTACATACAACAAACAACATTACAACCGCCATATATTGTGTTGTGTAGTTTGCTGTTGAGTTTTAGAATATGCGTAATTTTAAAAGAATATACCTTGACTTGGTTAATTTCATGTTTACCACTGTACTGAGGATTCCTCACCGATACCACCATTTAATCGGAAACGAAAGATGGTGATGTTCGAAAGTATTAATTTTCTGAGTTGAAACAGTTTTCTTATAACAGCATGAAAGGAAATACCGAAGATATAGCAGCGTTGGACCGACTACCAGCATGTTGTTACGGTCTGTTACTTCCGACTGGAAACGACCAGTTAGTTGGTACATTAGCAACGCGATCAAATTTAAGCATAGTTTCAACCCTACTTACCGATGTCGGAGTCGAAGGTCGTGTGAATTTGCTCGGCAGACGCCTTCCAGTTTGCTTGGGTCTGTCCGCGGTGAGAGCATTCAGCTGTTGACTGGTCCCATCTACACTGTCTTTTGAATCACCGCTTGTGACTGCGCAGAAGAGTGAAACACAATCAGTTATGGATGAGTAAATCACGAACGAAATATCATAAGGGCAGTGCTCGGTTGAGGAAATATTTACAAACAACGTTTGATGCCCAGAGAACAAAATCATGGACGCGTCTTAGCAAAAAGAGTCATCATAAATGCAATACACCACGTCGGCCAAACAGAATGATGCGATGACAATAGAACAAATAGAAAACCGACAAAAATTAAGAACAGGTCGGCAGGTTCACACAAATATCATGGTCAAACTACCACATGACGGATAGCGCTGTCTCTTGTGGACCACACTTGTCAAGCTCGTACAAATGTATAAAATTCGGTGCTGAGGTCACTGTCACCATCAACGGAAGCAGCAAATCACTAGTGCTCGATGTAGCCAGACTAGACTACAACCATGAAAAAAAAGGCAAGACCTAGCCAAGAAAAATAAAAGAGTACGTCTCTATTCAAACACTTAACACCAAGCGCCTACACTTTACAGTCAGTCAGCCGAACTACAAATGAAAACAAGGTGTCATCAGCAAGACAGCTTCCCAGGTGCGTTCACGGCTCCTCGTCATTAAGTGCACTTACTTCACAAGCAACTCGGCCAGAAATTTGCCGTCCGCTTGACCTTTGTGATGGCTCGGTCAAACATGCAGAAGCAGAAAACGAACCATTAAAGCGAACAGTGATTTATACTACCCTAGGTCTGGGACGAAAACACATGCCATAACAAGTGTGAACAGTATAGCGCTAAAACACATAAGTATAGATCGAATGTGTGTGGGTACGCAGAACGATGACTCATACAAAAGATAAACACTATCGGAGCGTTAGATCAACTCAGTCCTCGGCCAAGAAAATATATTTTTACTGCCAATTCTGCTTCATTTGTTAACATTTCGTTTTTTTTATTTGTCTGATATGTGAACAAACCCGAAGGTTTTCTAGCCAAATGGTATTTCCAAGAAACTTACTTCCTTACGAAGCTGCCGAAACCCGTGCATTTTCAAACATAACTGGTTGGATAATGTTTGCTGCCCAGTATCGTTGTGCAGGTCGGCCAGTGCCGGACGTGACACCAAATGGTCAAGTACAGAACTAACAAAATGTTGGCAATTTTAGCCCTCTGTGGAGTACTGGGAGCTTGAGGTTAACTATTTGGTTGTAGAGAGAAATTAGTTTTAGACGGAAGTTATACGGAGCCAAATCTCACTTCTCTCTGCTTTTTTTCTAAAAAAAAAACTGTTAACCATTTTTTACTCCGAACTGTATGTTCTTTAAACAACATCAACCACTGATATGTAGCAATCGATTACGGTAACCATAGTGACGACCATAATGATGGTAACAGTGATGATGGTGGCGAAGATGTCTTTCCATTAATTATAGAGATATCAATTACCACCAGTTGCGTTACGTATGAAGGTTCGCAGACATTCATCAGATTGCCGATAATCCGTACATTCGGAAAAACGTTTCCCTATATATTACTTAATTTCATAACACGATCAAACTAACACATTCAGTAGTATTGGAACGCATTGCATGAACTTTTCATAATAAAGTTCCCACTTTAATCTCCTCCAAATTTGACGATGTCCACTATCACATACAGATAGCAAAATGAGGAAGAGAGTTTCAAAATAGACACATTACTTGGACTTGTGTCAATCGACGTTCGTCTCCCAAATTATACATTTCTCAATAGTAAAAGCAGATGTCTTACACTTATTAATAGTCCTGGCTCCTACCCGTCGCATAACCAACCTAAATGTAATTTTTCCAATTAATCTATAAGCGTGTAAGTTGTGTAAAATAGCACGATGATTAACAGATACTGTCTCCGGACCCTTTTCATCGTTTAGACTTCGACAACATTAATCTTAATACTAATTCATGTGTAATTCGATTATTTTAACCATTAAGCCATGTGCTTACAATAATTCGACCCGATTGCTTTATACGAACATTTCTCACATAAAAATTCTGAGTAAATTGGAATGTTAATCAAAACGCAAGCAACGTAGTGTCTTTCAGTCTAGTAACTTTGTCTGGTCTTCCGTATTACGACTTACATACTTCTGGTGACTAGTGCACTTCCGCATTGTTTCAGCGAACAACTCCGGTAAGTGAGCGACAAACGACAAGTTATCGATCGGAATCTGAGACGTAATGCGGCGATATCATTTAAAATCTTATGCAACCAACGATTTTCTGCGACTGACAGAAAAACGGTCACCAGCTAGACGGTGAAACGTCAGTCTAGTCGAAAATTAAGTTTTGAATGATACTCTCTTTCGCACTCCATAGACTGTAATAGACTGAGAATTCCGAATTGGTAGTGCGGATCCGTGTTATGTGTACTACTTATTCAGGTTCGTAAAACACAAGACAACTGCTAAACAAAGTCGATTCAGGTAAAACAATCGAAGCTGTCTTTCCGGCTTTGATTGAAGCTGTGATGTGCTTTTGTTTCATTTAATGACCTGGTTGTGTTAAAAACCCATAAATCCCATAACTATCGGTTTGTGATCGGTTGGCAAGTGAGTAAAAAGGTGTGTTGTTCTTCAGAATCCCCTTGAATTTCTAGGAGAGGTTGATCAACTTCCCACTGTTAGCCGTGAGTGCACCATACCCATCATCTTGGGCCAGCCAGTTACCCAGGAGTTTTCACGTCACAGTTGACACCAAACACCGCCCAGTCCACCGTCTGAATGTTTGTTATGGTTCAGTCGAAATGATGGACAACTGTAGGTTCACACTGTTAGGTTCGCTGTTCAACAAAATGATAACAGAATGACGAAACGACTTACGGCAAAAACAACAACATGAGCATCTACAGAGCATTCAGGAAAATATAAGGCATTAGGCACTGCGTGAATAAAGAACGTGTATACGATTAGTTCTCACGGCCGACAAGATGGCCAGTCCGAATAGTTATCGACTGATCAATAGACACGCACACGTCGATTGTAGAACCGTGGATGACGCATACCGTAAAAATATGGCCCATTCTTCAGTAAGTTGAGGCTATCCGTCCTGAAAACGGTCAGTCGGATGACGCTGACCCTAGGATCCGTGAGTGGTAAGTTGACAGCGGGTTTTACCTCAGTCATGGATGCGTCATATGCTTCAAGGTGTGGTGAGGCTATCTGGAATTGAAAGATTCTTACAGTAGATGCCCACGGACGCACATGCTCTAGATGGTGTCATGCCATTCGCCCGTCTCATATTTGGGTATGTATAATTTGGCCGTTAGCACTTGTGACAATAGAGGGTTGCCATGTTTTTTCAGTGGGTAGACGTACAAGGAGAGCGTCAGATTCAAATACACGTTTGTCTTTAGTATGCATGTAGAGACGGTCTTTTGTTAATTCCAGTTCAGCGACTACCCTTGACTGAAGGGCTTTGTGGGGGTAAGTACAGTTGAGTATGGCGGCTATGACGACCAAACATGAGCTGGAAGAGGCCGTTGTTGGCAGCTTCGTTGATAAGATTTCGATAAACGAATAGGGTAGTAATCCAGACGCACGCGCAAAGGGGCAATAGGTTGATTCTTCAACATATTCTTCACTGTCTGTACAGCAGAGTCAGCCAGGCCGTTCGAAACGAGATGTTATGACGTAGTCTTAACATGCTTTATTCCGTTCGAAGTGATGAAGTCTGTAAATCCAGTGCTGGTAAAAACGGAACCTTTGTCAGTCGCGACAGTTTTTGGCAAACGAAATGTTACGAGGGTTATACATGATTTGATTATTGTACTGAGAGAGTGCCATTCAGCTGTCCAGTGTTCTTGCGATTATTCGGGTGAAATACGATAACTCTGATGGTTGCAAAAAATAGGTCATGACGACATTCTGTAACTCATTACCAAAGCATGGCTTATCTTGTTATGACTGCGAAATTGAGGGTTTCCATGAATTCTGAGAACACAGCGCAGCATCACGTGAACGTTGGAGTTGGAAATATATAATGTATCTTCCGTACTGTTTCACGAAACAAAGAATCATTAACATGGCTTGCGCACTTGTGTCTGTGTGAAACTCAGTGGGTCATTACCTAACTGATGTAGAGTAGAACAGAATAACCTTATATAATCCGTGTCTTGACATGTGTTACGCACTTCGCACGTTCCTGATTGAGCCACATGAGAAGAAAGTAATCACCGTGCTTAACTATTTTCTCCCAAGTCTCTCAGTAATCTCTGAACATGAGCAGCAGACCAGTTTACATTCCTTGGGTATCTCGAGTAGAAACTACTTCGGCGTAGTTTCTCGTCCAAAGGAGTGGGGATGAGTTACTCAGTTCGTGAACTGCGGTATACATAGTGTCTCCTTCCGTTCTGAAAAATTGAGAGAAAGTCCTTCTTAGATTATCTCAGCAATACACGGACACTTGAATGAAACACACTTTCTGTGCGCACCTGCGGTTCGATAGAAAATTAGGGTCAGGGGGGTGGGCGGAGCTTGATTTGAGACAGCTGTAACAATACTGTTTGCCTTATCACGTATCACCCAGTCCACCCTCTTGAAATGGTTGAGGCCGCCGCCCTCGAATAAATGAACCCGTTCAAAGTACACGATCACAAGAAACGTCTCATCAACGCAAACAAGTGGTAGTCATTTGCACACCACCGCAAGTCATCGGTGTGTGCAGGAACTATCATTTCTACACGTACTCCTAAGGAACGTCATATTCCCGCTTTGACTGAAAAGCATTCACCGGAGGCCACAAACAGGGAGGGCAAAAGGGGAGTATCGAACATTTTGAGCATAAATACGACCCAGGCTAGGTTGAAACTCTAGACCGCCCTTAGTTATGGTGATGTATTAGTGTGCCATTGCCCAAAAAATTTGAAATTCGTCACTACGTTCGGCATGGTTTTCCAGAATATACTTTGGGATGACCCCCACCGGGACCAAAGAGAATACCAAAAGAAGCATTGAGATATCGCTGAATTCTCAACGGTTGAAAGGCGAGCACCACAGAAAACCCCTAACTGGTGTGAAATGTGTCCAAGAGGGACTACCCATCATATTCTTCTGCGAATTTCCACTGGAGGAGAAGGTCCATTTTACACAAGTCACTTTTGGGGTGGCCTGTTGAGGCCACATCCAGTGAATAGATTAATGAGGTCACAGGAATACCAACAATATATCTACGAGTGGATGCGCGTAACACTGTCCGCATTGATTCAGCTAAGGTGAATCGAACCATTGATGAATATGGGGTTCTAAATTGGGCGGGTGTCTGTACAGGGCTCAGGATACGGACGCCTCATATGGGAGGAGATAAATTGCAACGCTCAGCTAAAAATCCTGGACTAATGCAATCAGACTGAGATCATTTCAGGAAGCGATTAGTTATTGAGAAAGAGACATACATTAGCCAGCATGATTCCAAGACAAAGCAGCAATCCAAGTAAAGGAAATACAATGTCTGTTAGCTCACTGTACTTTAGGCAGGACCACGTACATTTTTTTATGATGCTAAGATCATCACATAAGGTAACAACACACAGGTACTTAACTTACTGTTATTTCCAGGTGCTGCGTGAACGAACGAAAGTCGTGCGCTTATGTCTTGAGTCTTCATAACAATGCCCCAGATCGCACGGCTTATCTGCAAAAGGCTGTCCTTGTGAGTGTCTATTCAAGGAACTTCCTCAGCAGACCTATCACATAATGACCTACATCTTCTTCTGAATTTCATTTGCTCCCGAATTTGAGATTACGATGCAAAAGCAAGTCATTGTGCACGGAGGATGAGTGGAAATCAAGTGTGGCAGGCCGAGTGAAAAAGCAGGATGAACATTGAGTAGTTGTGTGTGCAATATGAAAAGTGCACTGAAAGTCACGCAAATCAATTTTTGCTTGTCATATAACACAGCAGTATTCGATTTGCACAGACCAGTTAGATTTTCTCTGACGTTCTTATCGATTAGCATTGTTTCCAGTCTAATCCGGTAGAAGATGCAGCTGGATGAGTAAGAACGGCATGAAGTGAGACGTCTACTTACGTTAGAGAAAAATCATTGCCTCTCTACCATAGTGGTTATTTGGGGATGGACAAAAATGAAACCGTATGGCATCGATTGGTGAAGGTTATCTGTGGGACAGGTTCCGATATTTGTCGCTGTATGCAGATAGGTACACATAAGCCTACTAAAGTTCCAAACATGATCCAATTAAACTGAGATACAATCTACAATGAGCAGCTCCTGAACAATCAGTTGTACGATATGTCTTCAAGGACGACGCGTTGCACTCGACCACTCACGTCATGTACATCCGATTCGATCGACATCACATGGTACTATTTGCAAACATGCCGAAACCTGTTGTGTCATCTGACATTTACACAACGTTGCACTCAAGTTCTGTCCGACATGCAGAGTAAAGTTCTACCAAAGGCCTTGCTGAAGTGATGGATGGGAGCGACGTTTCGTGAGAATCGCGATAGGACAGCTATGGTTGAATGGTGAACCTGCCCGAATTTTGTTCCCTCAAAGGTAGTCCTTAATTACTGTCGGATAAAGATATTTGGCGAGTACCTGCAGAGAACGCCTTTCGGCCACATACCCTGGAAGTTTCTCGATCGTCTATCTCCGTGTAGCGTTAATTTAAAAAGGAGATATTGTTGAGCCCATTGAAACTCAATTGTCACAATTAAGAGAATTAACGGAACATTGTAAGACATTTTCATCGTGGCCGTTGATAACATTACTTTCACGTAGGCTTGATTAACTTACTTGTATGGGATTCTTCCGTGCGCGATTTCGGCCGATCTAAAGTGTCTGTATTAGCTCGCCATTTGCTCGCATGTGAAACGTTTGGCAAACCTGCTGTTCGGTCTCCGCCTGCCTGGCTGGCAGACATTGCATTACTTGTGCAACTGACGCGGCCCGGCGCATTGGCAACAGACACTTTTGGATAATCTCGATGAGCTAAGGAGAATGCGGGGGACTTGGCGGCTACCATGCCGCCAGGCTGCGTTACTGACACTGAAAGTGGTTTGGCAGCTACTTTCGGAGCATCATAAGTACCTTGTGTCGAGGAAGGAGATATGAGGGCGCTTGATTGCATGGAAATACTCCCCGCAGTTAAACGGGGTGATATGTTCGTGGCAGATGAGCCTCCGTTTGACAAGTTTACGCCTTTAACCGTTTGCTGCTTGACATCCTAACAGAAAGAAAATAGAAAGGTGCTCGGAAAGAAGGCTACTTATACAAACGAGATAAAATGCAATTCAATGGAGTAAATAAGCGACCATCGCACTGTTCAGTTTTACAGTGATATATGGCTTAGTGTGTACAGTTCATCACCGACAATCGGTTACGTGAAATAATGGACTGTCAAAATGAACGATGATGGACTTTGTGGCACACAAAACTCATATGTAGATGCGACTCAACTGTGAAAACTCTAGGTTTCGGCTTGATTCAAATCATTGTTAGAACAACAATATCGAAACGCGGCGTACATCTTACCAGGTGAGCTACATAGCCATACAGGGAGCTCGGAAATTTTATATTTGGATTTCGTCATCCACTCGTTCCACTATGTCGTATGGAATCTGGCAACGGGTCCAGGAAATCGACTGTCTATTTTGTCGGTTTGGAATTACGGATGAAATAGTTTTCGAGCTTTGTCCGATTCCAACAACCAACTATGTGACCGGTGTTTTCACGAGTAAACTGCTGAATGCTAAAGTTGTGCTAGTCAGCATGGGGAAAATAAATGATGGACAAAATCTTGAACCAAAAATGGTGCATGCTACAGAGGTATCTACGTTTCTGATAATTTGTTTTTAGATAAGAAGAGTTCCCTTGTGAAAATTTCAAACTTTAGCTGGATTCCAGACGGTTACTTGGAACATTTGGTGTAATCCATATTGCATCATCAAATGGGCGGGTATCTGAGCCAAGACTGTATGTCATAGCTTCCAGCGTGGACCCGTGGCTCAGCTGGTAGAGACGGTGTAAAGGAGAAAAACTATTCCCGTCTCTGTTTTAAATCTAGCAAAGGTTTTGATTTTTCATACTTGGATTTTTTTTGGAATGTGCGTACTGCAAAATACCACCTACTCCATAAAGCGGTACTACTAGAGGAATTGATCATATGTGCTGTTGACCAGTACTGACAGGCAGTAGTGAGCGATTACTGAGCGTTGTTCTAACTGAAAAGATGATCATTCGGTTTTGCAGCTGACTTCGTAGATTTCTTAACAACGGTGCTCGCCGAGATAAGTAGCCACTAACGGACGCCACGCGTGATTTAACCAGCGTAGATGATACAACTTTTTGATGTGTATAGTAACTACAAGTCCACACACTGACAACTGAATTTTACCGATGCGACTGAACATAGCTCCTTCAGTTCATCATCTTCAGCATCCCACACAACAACCCGTCAGTGGCTAATACTGGTGCATATATACAATACAAGCACAACAATCCTGAGTTAGATGTGAAGGGTACGGCGAGGTTTGAAGTTAAGTCACAAAACCCGAAGCTGAAAAGCAAACAAAGAAGCATACAGCTCATAAACACTGAAAAAACAACCCAATTGCAAGTGAAGTTAGGGTGATATCCACTAAACAGCCTCAGTGTGACGCTCATCGTCTGGTTACAAGTAATATTCTTACATCACAGACTGCCTAACAAGTGGACAGTCAGACTCACGTACCCTGACACAATTAACCGCCATCTACTCTAATGTTTCCAGCTGGAGGCTAGATAGGTCAGTGGTTCTTATTAATGCAACCAATCCGACTAGTATAGTGAATACAGAACGCGGATGCCACAGTGACTGATTAAGTAGAGAATTAACAGATGAGGTGTGCACTTCAATACGGCAACAAACAGTCAAGCCAAATCACGTGGAACATTTATCCAAAGGCGTAACGGCTGCAACGGTTGTGTGTATAGAGAACCATTTCATGCTAAACTGCACTCCAATGCTTATTTTTATAATTTCATTATTATTACCTCATCATCTCAATACGTGCTCATGCCTCACTACTTAGTAGCTGTGTGAGTGGTACAGTGTTATCGCCAGTCTTCACTATATTAATGCTTTCTCTCAGTCATTTCTTTTAAGCCCGTTTGCTGGACGCTCGGAACGGAGTACATAGAGCGACTAACGATGGATCGGCATCTTAACTGCATGCGAAGTACGCGAGTGAGCCATCGTACGCGATTAGTTGATCGATTGGCAGTTCAACCCCAACGTTCCCGAATATGCGCCGATGACCTGCCGTGTTGCTCGCGTGATCACTCCACTTAATGTGGACTAATTAGCGGACACAACAGTGGTCAAACACAGCAAACCTGTTGAACTTTGCGTTGTAAACAGGCCACGTTTCTGAATTGTAGGGCAGAATAGAACGTAAACAGGCATTATATACTCCTGCGTACAGCGAAAACCGAATGTCTTTTTGATATCACAAATAATACAAGCTGGCAAAACCAACTCGTCTCTTAGCTATCCTCGCTGGTGTCTCATCAGCAATATTACAGGTTGACGAGATAGTGTTATGCAAATGTGTGAAAATGTCCACAGTCTCAAGTGGAGTGTCGGTAATGAAGGTAGAACTGGGAATGCCCCAGCTTCGAAAAAACTTCGAGTTAAAGGTGCGAAGCACAGTCCATACAAGCTAGCTCGGTCACTTACTCTGTTCACCATAGTCTACATGCCTTCGGCACAGGAGCGAAACAAGACAACATCATCCACATATGACAGGTTGGTCAGCCTAACGTCAAGAAGAAGTTTCACACCAAACTCACTGCGTTACTCGAGCGCACTTTCCAGAATGTTGTTCGAGACAAATTAAACAAGGAGAGATCGGACAACCTCGACAAATACCAATGGAGGTAATGAATGCCCAAGACAATAGTCCATAAACCCTCATGCTGCTTGCAGGACAGGCATACAGTGATTGCCCTGCTACTCTCTTGCAAAGAAGACAGCTTCAGAGGACGTTACGAGTAACCGAAAGCAGCCTTTAGGACAGAAAGACTACGATCCTCAGCTGTCTGCAAGAGTGGCGATGCCGCAGAATGCGTCTGAAGGTGAAAATTCGATCACCACACCCTCGACCGAATCCGAATCCTGCCTGTTCTTCGCGTATCTGACTTTCTGTGGGCTTAGTCAGCCGACGTAAAATGACGCCAGTGAGTAACTTGTACGCAACAGACACCAAACTGATGTCTCTGTGGTTGTCACACAAATTTCAGGCTCCCAACATAACAAGGGGACTGCTGCTGATAAATGCAATTTACTTGTTACCTCTACATTGTCACAGCTCGTCTGATGGAATTTTGTCAGTTCTGATATCAACCATTCCCAACCACCATTGAAAGGAAAAAGAGATCTGGTGCAGGCGACTTGTTAAGCTCCAATAAATTAAGCTACAGGGCTATTTCTGCATCCGATGGAAGTTCCTCTGGAACGCAATAACGGACCATTCGCATCATGTCCTCGACATGGTCTGACTGTAGCCAGTTGAACTGTTGGTAATAATGTCCGGTCCACCTGTCAACTCGGCGCGATTGACCGGTGATAATTGAACCATCTTTTTCACATATGGTCTCACTTACACCGACTAGACGGCCAGTACAACCACGAATCAGAAAAACAGCCTTCTGCTATGCGTAGATAAAAAGACTCTTTTCATCTGTTTCGACTGTTCGAGCAAGTAGTGCACACGGTCTTTGCACAAGCTTTCAGTCAAATTGCGTCTATGTTCTTGACGGTCGTCATCACATTCGGAACGAGATGGGGTCGAACGATGCTCGTTTATGAGGTTGACAGACGTGACGGGAATCCAGTTCTGTCGCGAATACACAACTCATTTGGAATGTACTTCTTCACAGCATGTTTTCGTAGCTGCGGCGATTTGTTCTTAGTGTTCGTTAAGATCACTCACCTGACTCGAACTGAGCAACTTGTTCACCGATGTTTCATGCTAAGCGCTCTTCACCCCCTTATCACTCGAATGTCAGCTGATTATGTTGTATTTATAAATGTGTGACCTCTGAGCAAATGACAAAACAGAACGGGCACGCACACCAGCATGATCCGAGCCCGAGTGATTGCTTCAAAATGCAAGAAAGTCTTGAATAGTGTGGTGCTATCTGTAACAGACTGCTATGTGATGAAGTTGTGTCCCCTGATGGAATGCACAGAGATGTCTCTGTAACGTGATGCTTCAGCCTGCATTGAAATGCGATGCTCGAAATACATAGACCGTGAGTTACGCACAACCGTAAAATTCTTTCGCCATTGTCAGTGAGTTGTGCCCGGACAATAAACATACATTTCAACCACTTTTTTCTGGAGAAAACGACCAAGCGAGGCATTTAAACCGGCGGCTAGTATGATGATATCAGAATGCACAATCTGCTTCAGAAAGTCAACGAGAGCGTCAGAGAACGCATCCTTGGTAGCATTTTGACAGTTATCCGTTGGAGCGTACGCCGATGTAATGAATATACAATGCTTTTCTTATTTACTCTGATATACGTTAACCGACGTATTGAGTTTGACAGCGCATAAACGAGAGTTCACAAGGATCTGGTGGAGCAAACCATGTTCTACTCTGAAAATCAGTGTGCTTCTCACTCCAGATTGATCAAGAGATTCAACTTCAATACCATCAGAAGGGCGCTTGGTTCGACAATTATCTGTAGATGAGAATAGGTGAATAACGGTGCAAGACTCGTAGACTTCAGGCTACGACGCACACCAAGCTTCAGACAGCTTGTTGATCAACTTGTCAGACAGTGCAGACATTGAAGGCACCAGTGTTTATCGAGTTTTTGGCTTTAGAAAACAGTCATCTCCAGAGGGCACCAGGAGGGCAGAAAACTGGGATGGGGGAATAGAAAGATAACGTCGTAATGAATGAAAAAGGTCACTATCGGGAAGCCGATACTTCCCGGTTTTTTAGCTCACGGAAAGGGGTGGACATGAGGAACCGAGTCTGTGACTCAGAACCTTGATCCGCGAGACAACAGGATAGAGGGTTTTCTGGGGGACCCTACTCGGAGCCAGTAACTGGACAGTTTGACACCCTTTGGACTGAGGGTCCGGTTTAGCCGAAAGGCGTAGTGAATGAAACATTTATGTCATATTCCAAGCGCTGGTGCACTCCGTGGATGTATTCGAAATCACAGCCGACGTTTGAATGATACCGGATACTTTCCGAATGTACTGGTTAATAACTCAGTAGTTTTAGTCAACCGTTGAGCGATCGGACTGTTCTTTGTGTGAAGATACTTTTTCCAACCCCCCTTTTGTGAATCGGGAGACATTTGTGCCACAGCTATAAAACTAGTTCCGCCGTATGCTTATAGGATCGCGACTCACTACCTAAACACTCCTGCTTCATCAGTATTGCAACATACAACCTTATGGGTGTATCTGGTTTTCCTCTGACCGTTCCTCTTTGACCTGTCCGATAAGGTTGCACCTAGAGAGACCGAAGTCCTAGTCAACATAGCTCTCCGGACCAATGCAGTGCACAAGTCTGACGACGGCGTTAAGACAGCAGAACAGATCTGTCAGATGAGCGTTTACCATACCAAACATCACATATTGAGGCCACCAACAGTTGAGCAAAACCGCGTAGTGGTCAAGCAACAACGTGAGCACGGAATAAGAAAATCCTTGTTGCCCCGCTGAGCAGAGTTGGAAGGTGATGCCTGCTTGGCTGAGGTTATTTAGATCACCCGAATTGTTGGTTAGAAACGTCATCCGAAATAGTGGTATGACTCAGTCAATGGCTTACTTGCATACACATCATTTCTAGTTCTTCCGCCCAGTCTTTCATCATGATAATTCTCATTACTTAATAACCTTTTCAGTAACGTTTCTTCTTCTATGATATACCATGTCACTGCTGAGATGAAGAACAACCCAGGCCACAGTACCTTACAGTCAGGCTCATGGCTGTTGTGTTGTTGATGATGATTATTTTAACTGCATATTCATGTTACAAAATCAACTGTGTTCGATCTAACTTCAAGCAAGCGGTGATAACTATGTCGGTAAGTGTAACAGTTTCCGGTTATATTCTTATTAGTTTAAAGTGAACCTCTCTTAGATTTCTGACAAACAGGTGCAAAAACTTATTCAAGTTATATTCGCCTACAACTAGGTTAATAATGTACGTATTCAAATAACTTACTAATCATTACAAGTTGTACTGAACTGCAGAGGGTCGATTAATCAAATAACTTGAAGCAACAACACAAACGAATGCATATTCAATTTTGCATGATTGACACAAATCGAAGAAAGCTGTGGAGACAGATGGAGTCTATTACTAAAAATATCACTAAAGATCGTTTGAATCGTCCATTCCAAATTAAAATTGACTAACTGACACAACCTTCTAGTAGCTGTAATTCGTAATTTCTAGAAAACTTCAAACAAAGACTTTGTTTAGTAAACGGGTTTAGTGAAAGCAGAATTGGAATTTGTTTTGTGTGTACGATGTTTAAATAGACTTGAACGTATGAATTAACACTTTGATGTCCCACGTTTAACCAGACAGTTTGCGCAGCGTGTCGTTTATCCATGTAAAGACAATCAGACAGCTCCTTGAAAAACTTCGGCACAGTGTGATTGACGGGTGCCAAATCAAAATGTACGTAGTAAACAAGCAGCCAGCTGAACTGAGACTGACGTGGGCGGTGCACACAGGTTTTAAAGCTGTCCAGACAGAAAAGAATTACTTTCGTCTGGGACAGCAATGGTTGTTTATTATTTCAGCTAAGCTGAAATAGCACAACTGCTATTTGGACTTACTACATACGCACTACAGAAACCGTCAATTAAAACAATACACAAACCATTGCAAGGGACTGGGTTTACAGACAAATCACCATGAAATGTTCTTTGACTTTAGAGAATCAGCGTGTGTGATGTCAATCATCATGATGAGATTCTGGTAGAAAAATCACATTCGACGGCAAACTGGCATAGGCACAAGAAAACACACTCGATGGACTTTATAATAGCAAAATTCACCGGCACAAAAAATGACTAAACGTATCAACGTATTTTTCACAGTATACTGGCCATCACCTACTGCCTACTACCGCCTGATGAGAAATGTGGTATTTGCAAACAGAAATTTACAATAAAGGTTAACATAGGCCGAAAAGCAAGGATGAAATATAACACTAAAATGTATACAATACTTTGAGAGAAAGAAGAAAACAAAATCGATTCAAGTGAACGCAACCAAACAAACCTGTAAGGAAAAACTCCAATTCGGAATCTCAGTACAGATGAAGTGTATAACTGTATTGCTAGTGCTATGCACCACCGATTTACTAGGGATTAGGAAAACAGGGGGGAACATTAACAAATCAGAATTCCATATAGATTGAACACCACCCCCACAACTCACCATAAAAAAGAACTCTTTTGCTAAGGTTTCCATGAAAATCTCACAGTTTGTGCAACAGATTCTACAACCGAACCAACGTGGTAATTTCATCGTCACACCTCCAATGCGGTCGTCCGCATACATTCCTTAATAAACCCGTCGAAAGTGTCACGTACGTATTCATGTCCATTACTAATCTAACATGTCGTGTCCAGTGTGCAACGTGCCCTAACGTTAATAACCTTCTGCTTGGCATTACAAGGGAAACTGTGTATCATAAAAACAGCTACGTTTATTCGGTCAAAGGTTGGCATCGTCTGCTAATGAAGGCTCTATACAACGCCTAACATGGAACACCCGACATGATAAGTGGTTCTAACTCTGTCAACAACAGTAATGTCAGCGTTAAAAACACATTACCTTGTTCTTTGTTCGGTATAGCTCATGGCCACAAAACTGCCAAACCTCCTCAAGTTTTGTCACACGAATCCATCTAACGCATCAAGGGAAGTGACTAGTCAATGTTAAGCAGTACACTGAACAAAAGAATTCGCCCTGACGCCACCACACCTGTTAACTAATACATGGCCTTATGATATAGATTTTCGACTCTAAGACTTTTACAGCTTCATCCAAGTCAACAACTACTCTCACACCAATCCACTCGTCCGTCAACCCCGCCTATGCATCCATTGTCTCGAATAGGGGTTCACAACAACCAAAATCATTTCTACTGCACGATCCGGACGTTGGTAAGTTCTAATACTGTGATACAATTTTACGATTCATTTATGTTCGGTACACTATTATTTACACGTCATATGTGTATTTTTATTGTTGTTATTTGCCTTGTGATTTTACCTAACTTTTAAGCCAGTAAGTCCAACGGCGATTGAGTAAGCCGGTAAGTGAAGCAAAGAAAGGTCCCAAGTACAATTTTGACATACCTGGTTGACACGGGTCACAAAGTCAAAGTGAAAACGTCACATTTAAACCAACCTACAGATTCACATGCGTCCACACCATCGACGTGAAACGTGGTAACAAATGGGAACAATATTCCTACTAGTAACTTATGTATTCCACCTAATTGTTGGCTTTCTCTGATGCAGTTAACACATTCCAGTAGATTACTCATAGCACCAAGCAGTAGCAAAAACACTGCGGATTACTACCCTCACTCGTAAGAAATAATGATCAAATAAGCACTCGTTGTGTATAAGGAAATCCATGAAAGACTGTACAAAGGCAGAATAATAACCCACTGACGGACGGGACGACGACCAGTAGGGGCCGGTGTGTGTTTGTTGTTGGCAGTAAATTTTATACGGCAAACGATAGTTCCACAGCAACCTAATCCACGATGCCAGAAGCCTGTAGACCAAAAAACATGCGGGTGGATACTATCCGGCTGTCAAAACTTAAACGCGATCGGTCACGTTTGCCGGGGTCTGAATCTGCGGTGGTGCAATCGGTCATCGTAATCGTTGACCTTGACCGATTGCACTGATGTAACGAAGATTGTTCAGGTCCATTGCCAATCCAACATCCGTTACGAAATCATAGTAAAGCCTGTGTGGTGGGTGTGGGAACGAAATTATTCAATAATTCGTCTGCCCTTGACACTAAGATCAATCGCCGAGTGATAACGCTCACCACCATTATTTTCAAAGTGCTTTCACGTGGAGCACAATATTGTGGAGTTTGTTGACGGTGCTGTAGTCAACCTTCCACACATCGGAAGAATAGATAAGGCGAACCCAGAATCTTCATGAAAGAATGTAATGCCTGTTGCTCTTCAACTCTCTATATTCTTTTTCCTAAATGATCACAAAATTGTGTAACTGTTACCATGAAAAGGAAATGGATTGACCGATCTTGCGAACTGAACTAGCCTTATTAATTATGGTGATTGTCATTGTCTTTTAATGCAAAAACGATTGTACTGCACAGATTGAGGTATTAAAGTCTTACTTTTGTGGTGTGTATATATTTAAAAAAAAATCATTTTGGTCCAGGCGGCATTCATAAGCCAGTCGTTTTTGGTCGACGTGCTGTTCGGAATGGAAAGCAAATGCTGTTTTCAAAGCAACCGGGCGACCAAAATGAAGCTGAGTTGATTACTAAAAAGCCAACAACTTCACTGACAGTCGTAGCCAACGAGGGATAAGCAGGAGTTTTCCAGATCACAGTTCGATACGCTGGATACAACATGTGTAGCAATTCTCAAGTTACAATCAAACTAGTTCTTGAAATGTACAAGTCTACACAGATTTCTTTGCGTGGTATAAATTTCACTCACTCTCAAATGCTTCGGCTGTGGCGTTGTTCACAAAGAGATATCACTAACTCCTCTACACGGCTTAGAGGACAAACATAACCAAGAGATGATGGTGAGCTTTAAAAGTTGTGGCAAAACAAGTTATTGGTTATTCCGACTTGGAGGGAGGCACTGAATAGATGTAAACTTACGGCTACTCTGGTATCACGGCCCGCCCAGTAAACTTACCAAGCTTTCTGCTCAAGTTCAATTCAGTAGTTAAGGTGGAAGCCTACGGGATACGATTCAACTTACGCCCAATTTCTTCAAACTAACAGATATGATGTTAAATTGTTCAATGCCCTGTATGGTTCATTCGGTTATGAAATACAATGATGATAAACGATAACATGAGGTTTGTCCTAAATTTCCTTTTGCACATCGAGCCGAGCCGAACTCCTAATGAACGTTGAGTGGAAAATAATACCAGTCACCTGACGATCGATTTGAGGAGCATTGATTAGCGGTATTGTATTACATTTCTCCTGGCTAAAGGATAACAGATAAGGTCTAATTTAAAAAAGACGTTTTGGGTAACCGGATAAACAGTGAGGAACTACAGGGTCTATTTCAGGATTATCGTGCGCGAGGCACAATAAGCGGACTACTTTCGAGTATCAGGAATTCGTGAGTGAATCAACTTTTCATGTTTAATTGACGTAGTTTACCTGATTTTCATGTAAAACGCAGTCAGTTGAATAATGATCAAGGGAGGCTTGTATTTTCGGTTTTAATATGTGAAGTAAGTATAAAACAGAACAGAATAAGGATAGGATAGGACAGTTCAAGTTTTGACTGATTTTGAGATAGCGACAAAAACTGCACGCTTATACGATCATATACGATGCATTAACCTCTTAACTACTAAATCACCCCCGGCCCATGGAAAACCTTATCTGCTATTTGACTGATGTACGCATCACATCCGTGGTCTACTTAACAATTAGTAGTCTATCTACTCTGAGGAACTATCTATTTTTGCACAACGAAACATACACTAAGTATTCAAACATGTCACACGCATGTTACCAGATCCGAATGATAATTACTGACCAATCAAACTCTGCTACGTTATCTACGATCATCCAGTCGTTCATCCTTGTGCGTATTTCGCATGTGACTTTGGGAACAAACGAAATGTTCAAGGATTACAAGTCCCACATAACAATGCTAGCGTTATTCGGACTGACACTGCATCAAAAACATAAAAGTTGAATGAATTGTCTAGACCAGATCTTCACCCTCCTCATAGTTTTCGAATGGACTTGAGTAAGATTGGTTGTGATATATCAGAGAAATCAGTACTTGGAGGAACAAGTGTTCAAAAAAATCCCTTCCGAGTGGTTTGGTACGGATTCAATTGTCACTAATTAGTATGTGGTAAACGTAAACGATCTACCATTTATCCGTTTGCATGGAGTTGCAGGAGAATAGCGCACAAAGTATAGGAATTCTGCATTCACCGGTCATACACGAGATATGCATGAAGAGTAATCAGTGGAAAGAAAGGCGGGAAGGACTTGAGAGATAGGCAAATGATTACCTGGATTAGAGAAATACAGTCATTTACCAAGATGTTTGCGACTATGTGTTAGGTCCCCGTCTCGGGCCGGGGCCCTCGTGATTCACGGTATCGATGACTGAGGATGTTTAGTGAGAATATACAGATTGATTTCAGGAGGAACGAGATAAGCTCTGTCACCCGTTCCAGATTACGAGTATCTCTTCTTAAAAATGCAACCGGCCACTGAATTATCCCGTTGAACTGAATTACTTGACGTCAGTTCCATCCTGATCTTTAGAAGACCTCATTTTACCAATGGGTGGAGATTGCTGATTTGGAAGAAGCGTCGAAACGTTTCATGGCTAAATAGTCTGTTGGTGAGAGTAAGTTCGAGTATGCATAAACAACTAGACGGGCAAAATGACAGAGTAATAGCCCTGACTTTGTTAATTAATTGAACCAGGCTCCGTGTTGATAGGTTGATCCGTAGAAGACACGAATAAGTAGCCATCGGTGAACGAAAATTTCAAAAGGTGCTTACAAATCAAATGACAACTCAGGTGGAAAAGTGGCAAACGGGAAGACGCGCTGATTCGCAATCATAAGAATCGACCTGCAAATGAAAGACTTTTACTCCAAAAGACTGTCCCAAAAGTATATATAAAAAATAACTGACCTTTATGCCTTGAGTGGAAAACTACCTCAGTTGTATAGATTTACACACATTTAACATTGTGAAATAATGAGCGAAAAGGAATTAAAATTTTGCCGTACGTTTTATAATATTTACAAACATTTTTAAGGAGACCATTAACCTCCACGTTAACAACCGTGCAAACAAATAAGTACTGTGTGACTGATTTCGCAGAAATGTCATTGTTTAAAACTGATAGGAAAATGTACATTATGTATGAACCAGAAATGTGAGTCAACCTGTCGATCTGACTATTCAACCTCGTGCCTTGAAAGCGAACTTAAGCATATGACAGTTACCTTACCAATCCTCAGAATTGCATTCAGCCGTGTTGTATGTTTCAGCAATGCATGAGAAATTAATCTATCAAACATGTCTGACAACTACATCACGCTTCAGGATACGAGGAGGCTGAAAACAGTGATTTACCGCGATTAGATTCGAAACGGACAGAAACACGTTTTTTTTACGAAAACAGTCAACATGTAGTAAAGCGGTCGCTCTATGTAACAGACAGAAAAAGCATTCGGTGTCAATTTTGTCGAGGTGGTTGACGTTTATTGACATCCCTATTCACAGTGACACTTACAGATATGAGTTGCATTACACCAACAATACATCTGCGACATAAACCAGAAAGGTTAATGTGGAAAGGCACGAGAGTAGAGGCGTTTATCCCATAGTTAAACAATGCTGGTTGATCAGCCGGTAGGCTAAGGTTAAAATGAAATTTCTAACTGTCGCGAGCAAAAGTAGACTATCTAATGATAAAACCTAAATTGGTAAGAGAAGCAGACAAATATATAAGGAAAGATGAAACGAAAACTATGACTCTAGCCTTGAAGAAAGGTAAAACGCAGGAATAGATGGTAGTTCGCTTTTTACAAGAAAAAGAGAATGCTATAGTTGCAAGCAACTATGGGTGATATTTAATCCACATGAAAAGGAAAACAGTCGGAGTACACTTATGGTTAAAAAACCAAACAACGTAATCAGGACAAGCTATACCAGAAAGGTTGAAGAATAGGGAACTTAGCAGGCTACACACGCACACAACTTGGAACGAGTATATTTGGCATTGCAGTCGATACTCAGTCGAATTAACCGGTGCTGACTGTGTATTGTCTTAAGCTGCGTAGTAGCTGCGACATTCAGGTTGACAAAAGTAAACATGCTGACAGATTACGGGGTTGTCCACATGGTCAGTTTACCTTACGCTGATCAGACAACAGAGAAAATAGTGGTAGAAAAATTAGTTTACACGCATGAATGCACACCATCTACCGGTCATAAAACAAGATGGACCGAGCGCATGGATCGCAAATCTGTTGGCATGCTGACAACCAGATATCCCGTTCATACCACAGATTGTGAAAGTTCTCGTGCATATAACATGACCTCGTCAATTTCATGGACATATTATCGACAGCGTCATAAACCAGTAGGCTGGTAACACCCATACAAACAAAGCCTTCAAAATTTTCAAGTGGCATGTTTGCAGCCACCAAAGTAGGACCAAGACTAACGTAATCATTTGATAATCCTTTTAACTGGGACGACACAAAGAAACATGCGAAGAAGGTGGGCATTTCCAAGAAACACTTCGAACAATCGAACTGAAACCACCCTCCAGGTTCAATAACCGACAAAGTCTGGTTAAATATAGGGGAACCAGTCATGCACGTTAGGAAACGAATACTTGGGAGTGAGTGTGCAACGAGCTCATTCACTTAATCCTTAAGTACACACCAGTTCAGTTGGATAGATCATGTACTAATAAAAACTAGCCAGTACTGGTATGGATAAAGAACAATAGAATCACACTACTTTTCGATAAATCGCCTTCCCTACCTGATTACCACATTCAGTCAAGTGATCTGTGAGCATACTTCATTTTCCAGTTATCAGTATCACATACATCATACAGGGATAGTAGTGGACCAACATTTATAAGTTTGGCTGGAACGACACTAATCCGATAGGGCACACAACGATATTTGATTCTATGCATTTACCAGATGTATTTGGTGCATTGTGTTTTGAGCAGTGCATGAAATAGACTCAAAGATACATTCATTTTTCAACTAATCTCGGTTAACTGAAAGTAGGATCGTTTTATTCATAATTATAGGCGTTCTATGTGGCAACAACGGAAAGTTCGGTGTAATAGCATCGAAACAAACTGGATCAACTAACGCCACACCTCATACCTACACTGTTCTCCTTCTACTAGACAAACAACGCATGTGTGACCTTAATTAGTGATTGGTGGAAAAATAACGTTCGATTGATTGAGGTTCATTATTATTTTTGTGCAAACGGTCCACCCTTAGATTATGCATTTGCAACTATTAACTCACACCGTTTCACATATTCGCATTAAACATGGTAGATCTTTTGAGCTTGGTGGTATGTAGACTGCTTTTACTAAACCTGGCTCAAACTTTTTAATACACACTTTTAAATAGTACACAATGATGTATGGCATTTGTTGAACTTAGGGGGTGAAATTCAGGGACAAAAAACACAACAAAATGATGTATTTTTTAGAATGGAAGCTGTTAAGTGAACACAACATATGCAGTTTCACTTAAGTTAATACAAGATTAGCGTTAAGGACAATACATTCGATTCTATAGTCTAAACCGGACAATATGTATTGGTTACTTGCTATGCCAGTCAGCGCATTGGTAACAACTCTCACTATTAACCATAATATAAACTGGTTCGAATCCAGGTTAGTCCAAATGTTCCTGGTTAAGTTCTGATATCTTGACAGTACATGTGAACCAAATCACACGACAGCGAGCGCTTTTTAGTATCAAAACCAAAAACGACCTCAATGTTTATAGCATGCATCGTATGTGCCACCCAGCACCTTAAATGGGATATTACTGCTTCTACTTTAACTAATTTACTGTAACTAGTGTGAGTACGGTGAATGAACCGGGTTGGAAGGTTGGCATGAACAAAGCCGTATTACGAAAATAAAGGGCTACGGTATGAACTGACTGTAAGTCAGTTTGTGCAAGACATCTATTAAGAGAGAAGGTTTCCATATGGAAACAACGCATCTGAAACATCATAAACACCACTGATGTGCTGGTGGCTGAAAATAGTGGTCAAGTTTATAAATAAGGTTGACGGTTAGGGTATTCGGTTGTGCACCCTATATGACGGCTAAGTTACCAATACGTCATCGTCAAACGAGTTGGTGTCATCAGCAGGTAGAGGTTTGAGCTCATACCTATACACTCAGACCCATGCACACTGATGATGTCAGCCCGTCTGGTGATGAAAAGTTTGCAACCCAAATACCACGTTCACTTTGCTTTTAATTCTCTACAACTGGGCTAAGAAGAACACACAGTTTTTTGAACAACCTTAAGGGAATGAATGAGGCCTAGTTGATAGAAAGTAAACTTACTTTCAATCTGTTGTGGTGAAAGACAACCGTGAAAAGTAATTGCATTCTGGGGATATCATAGAACAAAAAATCATGCTTAATCCAATTAGAAAAAACACCTTTCTAAACTCAACTAGTACATATTCTTGCCATTGCTGGGACCAGAACTCCGGCCATGCTTTTTATGAGGCAACCATGTTTACCACTGCGCCATTGACCTCACATTAGGCACAACCGAATTGTCATATGTGAACGCTCAACCACTTTGACTTGTGAGTAACGATCAGGCTGCCCGATCGCCTCGAGAGGAGATATAGTTACTGTCTGCTAACTCCAGTCGATGACCCCTCGACTAGGACTTCTCTCCAAGTTGAAATCACAGAAATCATTGACTTGTTGAGCGGTATTTGATTACTGATGAGTAGTGGGGGTTTTGATTTTCATATAAATTGAACAACACCCAAAATTGATCGCAGTTTTCGCATTCCCATAGACTTTCTAGTCGCCCATTTCGAAGAAGTCAATGGTTTCTGTGATTTCAACTTGGAGAGAAATCCTAGTCGAGGGGTCATGGATTGGAGTTAACAGACAGTAACTGTGTCTCCTCTCGAGGCGATCCGGCAACCTGATCGTTACTCACAAGCCAAAGTGGTTGAATGTTCACATGCGATGATAATCCGGTCGTGCCTAATGTGAGGTCAATGGCGTAGTGGCAAACACGGTTGCCTCAAAAACAGCGTGTCCCTGGCTCAAGTCCCGGCAATGACGATGATATGCACTACTGATGAGCTCTAATGAGGGCGAAACTCGAGTCTAGTTATTAAGTCATTGATGGTTGTCTCCATTGTTACTAACCAAGTGGTAGACTGGCTGATTTATGTTTCACGCCAATGACCAGCGTATCCGCACAAGGTCACAGCGTGAGAAAAGATTAATTGACATTCATAATGCGATATATATATATATATATATATATATATATATATAGTTCGAGTGGGCGAACTAGTTTCTACTATGCTGCTATAATTCCGTTTCCCAAATTTCAGTTTGTTGACCAACAGTAGCTATATGACGCAAATAGGTGAACTCAGGATCGAGCCTGATATCCTAATCACTAGATGCCATAACGTAAACTTGATTTGCTGCTGGTCATATAACTTTTCAACCTTTTGGACGCTAAAACTGAGCCGAGAAGAAGAGCAACTTCGCCTCAGAAATCTCGGCTTCAATCTTGTATCCCACACTCTTACAATCGGTGATATGTAATTCAGTGTACAATAGCTAACCAACAACCTCCGTAAATTAAATATCCAGTCAGAAAAGATTCGTTCCGTCAAACGTGGACCGATGTTAATTCATGATACGCAACGCGATTAGACAAAAACATTATAATTTTGTAAAAGCTGAGACTGAAACCTACCCGAGCATAGTCGTCTTCCCTGTCCTCATTAATTTCTGTCACAGCAACTACAAAATTGTCCGGAAACACGCCAATTTTTCTCGTACGTAGGTTTCTGCCCTTCCACCAACCCTCATCAGGAACCGTACGATCCAAAACCTGAATCACGTCGTCTACTTGCATTTCCAACTCGTCTGGTTGTTTTGGCTGGTATTCAAATCTTGCCCGCACTCGATCAGCGAGCACTGGGGAGTGTGGCGTATCAGCTGGACACAACGAGAGTACATAGAGATAGACAACGTGAAGGTGGCGTGCAAGACATGTTGAGTTGGTTCAGTTAGTCGAAAGGTAGAGAATACATTCTCACACAATTTATTCAAAGAACAGAACTTGTACCACTTTGCATTCAAATCGATTTAAGCTTCGGGACGCGTTATATGTCCAATCCAGAAGGTGAATTTACAAAATATATCAATAGTATGTGCTCCTAAAAACACATGGGCATGACGGGCTCACGCTGTCAACAAGGTCAGTAATACACTGACAAGTTAGAAGCGTCCACTTACAGCTGACTGCATAAATACGACTGAGGTGCCAAACAAAACATCAGGCGGATGAGAGACTCGTCACACTATGTGGAGGTTTTCAGCTGAGTACTCACTGGACCTAAATGAAAGCAAAACCTATCAATACGAGACGTCAGTTTAGTAGTAGGAATCGGCAAAAAGAGCATCAGTTCGAATTCCAGACCTTGGACGTAGTAAAGAATTCAAATTGGTCCCTATGTGGGACTTGTCTACCTAACAATTGAACTGTTAAGTGTCTATGACGAAGGCGTATAACGGTCATCAGACATTGGTAGTATGCCGTGTACAATCGGCCTTCCATGTTCAAAGGCAAACAGTGATCAAATTGAAGCTAGCGTGAGTGGTTGCAATTAGCACCATCAATAAGTTCAATCATTTTAAGTTATATCTTGCGGTTTGCATCGAAAATCAATATCCGCTTATACCGGTTTCAGTGTTCCACAATCACTCTCAATTCCCTTCCTCGTTTGGCACCTCGTGTTACCCTAACCACGTCAAACTGGGTGATTGTCATATTGTTCATCACTGTCCTTCGTTCACGCTTGAAGTAATTTTGCACATGTCAGTATCCATCCCAATCTGATTAAACAGATGACTCGAAACTTGCATTATAGTGCCGACTGCAGTTACCGAATTACAAAAGGCTGTCTGCTCAGTTATATGGAAGTGTTAAACTTGGAACACGGTACTGAATCAGACCAAATAAACGTAACCCGCGACCGGCTATATCGACGAAAATGTTGTTAATCGATTCCAAAATGACATCTCTGGAGGAACGAGGCTCCCTACTCGCGGTACGTAATATTCTCTCCGGAAAATTCAGTAATCATGAATTACGTTCATTTCCTACATACCTGCCGAATAATCACAAACACATGATAGGCTACTAATCATACGTTTCCAAACCACTCTGTCAGACTAAAAAGATTCAAATTTAACTTTTAAAGGTTGGACTTTATAAATTTGTTTCCGCGATCACGGCAACACGTGATTCAATTGAACCGGAATTAGTACTTATGCACTCAAATGTGTTATACGTCACAGAATGTCAAACAACTCAAATCAGAAGTTTGCAAATTAGACAACTTAATAATATTCTTACCTGTGATGCTCACATCATAAAAGATAACTCCAAAAGTTTAAGTGAAATCTAAGTTATTATCCTAATATGAAATGTTAATAAGCGCCTTTGGCACTTTTGCAAATGACTGGCTGTAATTTGTTTTGTCTATCTCAGCCAGCTTTCACACAACCGTAGTTGTAAGTCCATATATCTGTCCGATCGACAGAGATCAAATGTTAGGTGTGAACACTTGTTCCAGGTGTTTTTCGTGTTAAGGAGTTGGTCACATATGTGGTACAGACTGGACTAGGCTACAACGGACGATCCACACAATCTGATCGTACAAAACGGTCTTCCAAATGACATACAAAAGCACTGTTGTAAAATAATATACATCGATTCAAAAAAATGCCTAAGACATCTAGGAGAAGATGGACAGAAATAATATTTTATTATTACATTCGATAAAACAAGAAAGTAAATTCCTCGAAGCAAAATATCTGTTTCTATCCAAGATCTCACTACCGGTTTGTACTTTGGATATGTATGTGAAAGCATTCGCGAACGCCGGGAAATACCTACACTGCGGACACCTCTACTTATTGAGGGCAACATTTTAGCTGTGGCTGACTCAGCTAGGAACAGCCCAGTTACTGTGGAAAACCTATAACATATGAACTCACCTCTCTTAAAACAGTCGTCATTGCATTTTACTATCCCACCTGCATAACGAACAGTTAAAAGCAATTACCTCCAAGTCTTTTACTGGGTCCCAAGTGTGTTCGTGTTTCAAATACTTTCACTAGACCGGAAGATTCCAATTTAGTTTCTTCTCACCGATCAATTTCAGGTCAATTTTGTGACAGCCACTGTGACACTTTGTACACATAGGCAATAAGCGTGTACCAAGCACTCATAAGCGTAATTCCAGCTCGTATCTAATTTGTTTTTAGTTGAGCTTTTTGAAAACCGTCAGCACTGTGCAAACAGTCCTGTACAAACAGATCACTGTTAGAACGCGGGATATTCATTAGCACCAAGTATAAACTTCCTCCATACCCAGGAAGATGAGTACAATAAACACAGAGACAGAACTTAATGTTAGGCTGCCTACACATTCACTTCAGGTGCTAGCCGCGCCATTCTACCGAAGTATGCCACTCCTGCACCAAGGCTTTCACAAATGACTGGTCATAAGACTCACTAAACGCCAAACACTGATTCGCTATCAGGTCACGGTATGACGAATAAGCTGAGGGACCTTGATGTCGAATAGAAGGAAAAATGTTCTCTGAGGTGTAACTCATTCAGATATCCAATTAGCTGCTTTATTATGATAAAAGTTATATGCTGCCTTTCTCGAAGAACACATAGACTATAAAGTCGTGGAACTGAGGGAGTTCAGAGCAGAAGGAATATTTCAGTCACATCGAATGCGTACAGCAAATTGGATTTAGATAATACCAACCCGTTTCCAAGGGTTAAAGGTTTTCATTATAGCTTGATAAACTGAGAAAGAGTTGGAATCGTCGACAAACAAACACTTAACATATAAAGACAAAGTAAAGTGTTACTAAAATAGACTGAGACAAACGAGTCATCTTTCTTTTGTTATGCAACACCGGATGTAATCAAATAGGTGGAGTAATGCAACTAACTTTCCAACTTCCGTTTCCGATTTTCGCTGTCCCCAACATATGCTTCCGGAAAGGAACAGAAAGTACCGGTCAGTTTCCTTGCCTCCTTGGCATCATCACAGCTGGACCGTACCATATATCTGAAGGTCTTGTAGTTAAGATTTCGTACTGGTGAAGCGATTCAACGTATAAGATATGTACAGCTAAGCTCTATAGCTCAATTCAGATAACAGAAAAGTAATAGATCAGCCAGGGAAAAAGCTGGCATACAGGAAATGAACTGATTAGTGAACGAACAGATACATCGCACTAATCGGTTCACATGAGCACCACAGAAGCGTAATGAGAAAAAAGCCAAAGTTGTCAAACAGTGTACATCTGAAATACTGTCGGCGTGAGGTCAATTTTTGAACATCACATCAGTAGTGACAGGAAAAATTGAAATAAAAATGTTTTGTGTGTAGCAGGAAAGGTTTGGTAATTGGTCCTGATAATATATCACAAAGTCGGCTGATTACAATAAGATTTACTCATAAATAACATTCCTCTGAAACGAGTAGGAAGATAAGACTGGCATTCTTCATCGTTATCAGAAAGGGATTTGGCTGACAATGACGCAACACGGCTTGAATCTTGAGTTGCGTTGAACGCTGAACGAAACATAAGCATCAGTATATTTACTGGATAGGGTCTGGATAACTCTGCTGATACAGAAGTACATATGACCAGTTTACATCCCTTCGATCGTCCGCTGCCAAGTATAAAAACTCAATGATAACATTTGTCAGGCTGAACTGCGATTTACGTTCGTAATAGCCGTGGTGTAATCTGATTTACCAGATCACCGGTTTTATGAACATCGTTCGGAACAAGCAATTAAGGATGGTTTTTGTGCTGTATTAGTGTGTTGGTCTAACTGTTCATCACCATCTACAAATATCACTTTCCAAAATACCTCGGGATGCATTTTACAGCCACAAGACTATGGTGATTGCGGAGATTGAGTACTGAAGTATAAAATAGTAATTTAATGGTTGGTGCACTCATGAAACAATACTAGCAACAATTTGTTTGAGAGTAATGAAACGGAGGTTCCCATCTCCGAAGTTCGAACGGTCTCGCTTAAATTATGAGTCCTCTGATAAGGCGGTACGTCCCTGAAATTTAAGAGGTGCTTCAACAAGGCGGGTGTAAGAACTACATTACGTCAAGTGTGCCCAGTCATAGGCACGGGGTGGTTGACCAAGGACGTCGTCAAGGTGCAAACAGCTGACAGTGAATGTCAAATTTTCTTTTTTTCAGAGCCAAGCATGTAGGCTATGAAGAGTTGGAGCCAACCAATCACCTGTCACACCGGGCATGCGTTACCGATGTCCCAACGGATTAGCATATCGTACAAGTATCAAAAATGATGATTTGGCATCGGAATGTGAACAACGTTACCAGTTGGTTGACTGCAATAAGTCGTGTTTGTCATCCTGAATGTGGCCCCCGTCTGTGGTTGGGGATGTTAAGAGAAACAGTGGCAAATGGGGTTCATTGATATGAACCTCATTAAACTGTCAGTGAAGTAGGAGGAGGTTCATGAAGTCCGACAACGAAAGCCGTAAGGAAGTTATTATCTCATCTGTGCAGCTTGACTCACACGTGTAGCTGAGTTGACCAGTTAAAAGGCCTATCTTGATCTCTAACTTACAGTTGTCGATTTTCACACCCTGATAGCTGCAAGACAGCTGAGCTTGTGCGTCCATCCGGAATGTTGGTTATACAAGAATATGATGGTCCCTAAATGTAATAACTTCCCGAGAACAATAAACCTCTGGGTCGAGTGTCTCATATATCGTGAGGTCTAGAGCTTCACATAATTCGTTCGAACTTTACAACTACGAAGAAGTAAGAGGAGTTAGGTAAACCCGAATACGTATCGTACTGCTGAAAAGTAGAATGTGTAAGACAACCTGGCAGGAAGAAGTCAGCAACTGTAAGATGGCACAATCAAAAAGGATGAATTTGAAATGATAAGCGGACTCTGACCACATTGCAGGCACAGTTCGAAATGTATCACTTAAAACACAGCGAACTAAAATAACACTGTAATAATCCTCTTAAGGACCAGGCTATCTCATACGCCAAATAGATGTCCTGAAGAAATGCAGTAACTCTGCGATAAATATGGTCTAATGGTGGAATTGTTACAAGAGATTGTTACAGAGGATTGTTGTCTGTGTGTCAACTGGTTCATTTGATATCGCGGTACCTGCGAGTTCCCCCGAGGTGGCAATTTGTGTTCCCATTGCTGATGAGTGTCAACGAGAACGAAATTCGAGTTTTTCTAGTATGGGAATGCTGAAAAGTCTTTCAGACTGCAAAAACCGTTGTCAAATGCGAGACGTCCAACTAAAAGTAATTGGATGATCGTGCAATCGCCCTATCTACACTTCAGCGACTGCATCCCAGGCACTTTTATGGATCACACGACCGCGAATCGTAATCTACCTCACTGTGTAAATTTGACAAAACTTGGGAAGTCAACCGGTTGGAGATGTGGCAGTCGGGTCGCACCTGAGTGTCAAGGTTAGCCACTTGCCAGCATTGGCCCGGATTATGGACACTAAGTACCCAGTCCGTCACATGACTGCACCCCAACCCACCAGGCTGTATGAACGCGATGCTGCCATCCAAGCCGATTGTGAATGGGTTATTGAGAGGCCAAGGTGAAATCGAACTCAAAAAGGCGTAGGTAAGATGTTACTGACGTAATGTACAACAGATCACAGCAAATGTATAATGACAACAACCGAGAACAGTGAGTTTTTTTTACCAAACCCCCGTCAACCTGAGGGCTTAAAAAATCATGGAGTAATGTCATGGATCATCGTACTACACGAGTGACTGAACAACATCTTCTGGACTCAAATGAATCGCTGTCCCGTGAACTTATTTCAATGGTATTTTAAATTCCGGAAATCGGTTTTATGCTATTTGAATAGTGTGCATAGTAGTCACTGCTTTCTTCAATGATACCTTTTCTCCAAATACCCTGTTTTTAGTTAGTTCAATGGATACAGTCATAGCAGGGCAACAAAAGATATTCTAAAGTTAAAAGCATACAGACTACGTTCACATGAAGTAATCGAAAGTTCTAATGGGCTAGAATCTAACGTGCGATTGGTGTTCCATTAACGCGTATGTGTCCAAAGGCCAAAACAAATCTCTCTTCTGAACAGTTTTCAGGTGAACAATTCTATTCAGCAACTCTATTTTGTCCAACTCAAAGGCATAACGCTCTCTCGTCAGCAGAAAATCAAATCAGCATCAGAGGCAGCAACAGATCAGGGGTTCTTGTTGATGCTTATCTGTCATACAAAGAAAGAGCAAGTCCTAGCTAGAGAAAAGAAGTGAAACAAAACGGGAAGACAGGGAACATATCCACTAAATTCAGCTATGTGTGTACCCCAAAAACCAACATTAAAATGCCTACATCTTGTAAACAAACAACTAAGCTATGAGTGAAAGTAAAGCGTCGTTAGCAATACAGTCTCCTTGCGGCCTCCACCAGCCCGCGTTACTAAGTGTGCTTGCTCTAGAAAATTTCTGACGAACAACGAAAATATTGACGCTACTGAGGCCGATCAGCCGCTTTTTCACCAAAAATCCTGACCGATTGACTGTGCGAGTCGGTAGAGTCCAGGTCCGGGAGGCAAATTCGATCTAGATTGACCAACTCCGAATGTGTACTTAGGAATTACCTAGGCAACGGCCGCAGTATATGGAGTGAAATAGAATCTCGAATCTCTAAGACTAGGGCGGTAATCGTCAACCTAGAATTTCTCTGACAACGTAGAGGTACCTCTGAGAAGCTTAAGAGACACGCATATAAAAGGACTGTGTGCGCTATGCCACTCAGTGGTCCCGAAACGTAGATGCTTAGGACCGAAGACTTGGACCATCTCAAGGTATATGACCATCAATGTCTGCGTCCCATCATTCTCATCGGGTGGCATCAATGGGTAGGTAACAGAGAGATTAAGGAGTATTGATAGTTATTACCATGTGGGTTTCTCCGTTAAATCTCTAAGTTTTCACAGATTTAGATGGTTAGGCTACATATCAATGACGGCAAATATTTGCTTGCTAGACCAAGGTTGCTTTGCCGTTGCTGAAGTTGACTGACATATAATCCGAGATGAAGAGATGATGACCAAGAATAGAGAAATGAAGTCGTTCATTGATAAACAATGTTGGTCCTCCGTGCGCATGTGCAGTACCCAAGCTTAGAACAACGGATAATATGATGAGTCATGCTGCCTACTGACCTGTTTGGACAAAGGCAACCTACTGCGCATGTTTATGTAAAGCCCAAAACGTCGCTTCACTGGGGGCAGATTTAAGGTTTTCGTTTTGCTGCTTCAAGAAAGTGGAGTGTCGATTCCTACAAAGATAATGCGCAGCTCAACTCTGAACAGTGTTTGAACAGACGATCAACATTCACGTATCAACTTGTAGCAGACGTGTCATAAAGTTACCATTGAATGACTGCATTTACTTGAAGACAAACACAAGATTAGTGAACTTAGTACCGTTTTGGAAGTGTTGGATGTAATAGCGACCGGGTTAAAAGTGACACTGCATCAAAATCATGATGCCATGAAAGGTAAATGCGCATAAACAAAAAGACGGTTAGCCTTCACGACACTTGGAGAGGTCGGTCCTGGAGTAACAAGGTTAAAAATCAAATGTGAAGCTTTTTTTACCAAAAACGTAGAAAACAAACGATACACCATAATTACTTTAGAAAACAAATAATTATCTGTGCTCCATTGACCTAGTAGACATAAGTGATATTGACTCGATCTGTGAACTTGAGATACCCTCACGAGCGCACACCTCTATCAAGTGTGTGATTTTTTCTGGCTTAGGCCTCGTTTTCTGTAAAAACAACAAAATCGTTGACATCATGAATTTGATCATCTGCATACCTGAGATTATCTCCTACACTTATACCGATGAGCTTACTTCTTCAACCTGAATAAAATAACCATGCACGATCTTTTTGTGCTCCTGAAGAAACTCCAGTATCTTAAATGACACAGCCTTATTCAATCGGGCTAAAGTTGGTAACTTTCATATTTCATCTCTTCGCTGTTTAGTTGATTACAACCCAATAGCCATGTAAAAAAACTACACCTTAGGATGGCCAAATATTCCAGCTGGTTCTCTTTGGATGCGGTCATTTTTATAAAAACACTGTGTCCCATGAGGTACACTTGTCATTTAGTGTTAAGTCAAACTTCTTTGAGGCTCTGTATTAAAGTCCATCATGGAGTTATAGAGCAAAGCATGACGTAAGTTACTCTATACTCTAAGATCGACAGAGTTAAGTCAAGGCTGGAATGAAATGACTCAGTCATGTTTTCAGCAGTCGTTCGTCAGTCATCTGCGCATCAGATAAAGACCTGAAGTATAACGTTTTGCCATTGCTCGAGCAGATAACTGAAGATACTGTGTAACAGTAGTGCAGACTCAAAGACTCGCAATAAAATAACGATTATCACACCACCTTAACAGTGTCCATGAAAGACACAAACAATGAAAAGGGAGATGGGGGTAAACGAGCGACCGTTTGAGTCAATTTTTAACGAGATCGGACTTATGAACGAGGAATGACAGCAGAAACCCCCCCGACAGAAGGTGTCGGTCACTCACACAGACTGAGCAGAAGTACACACGACATGTGAGTGAAAACCGGCGGTGTGTTGTGGACCGGAAATCCGGTTCATAAACGCGTGTGCGCGCGTGACGTATGTATAAGCTAGTTGCTTAATAAAGAACATACTTCATTGACTGCCTTTTTGTTACATTAGGAGAGAAACGAAATCAGTGTCAGGAGATTCTTTGTCACAGCCTTGATTGCTTTTTGAAACTACATGTAGTGTATACTCAAGTGTTTTCAGGGACATCTGCATTATTGGTGTTTGATAGGGTTGGTGTGTTGACATGCGGTCGCAGTGGTGAACACACTCAACTCTGGTTGCCAAGACAGTCGGCGGTGCTCTGGTGTGAGGCGGTGATCCCAGCTGCGTCGCACAAATGAAGGATAATCTGAGGACTTCTGATATTAGGAGCTACAGCGTTGCAGTACAGTAATAGATAGGCATTAAAACTTCTGGCCCGATCTAGGTGACACCGACGTTGCAGCTGTTGTTGTGCTGTTACGCACTAAACATTACTTACTATGTGTTTTCTCAAGTCGTCATCAACCGGTACATTTTTTGGGCCTCAGAGTCAATAAATAGCTAATGCTACATCCAAATGTCCTTCTTTTTTCGAGTTGTTTAGATTGCCTTCTCCGAAAATACCTGCGGATAATCTCAGTAAGAATGTCTACAATGAACAGCCAACGATTATTCAGTCAAAGATGGGTTATGACCAACCGGTATAGCTGAGCTCTCGGGTATTCAATATCCAACTCACATTGTAAAAGTTACGTGAAAATTACGGAAGATAGACAAACTTTGTACCGCACGTATTAATTCACATATGATGAGTATGTTATCACTACGGCGAGAAGGGGGTTCATTGGTGCATCCTTAATCACGTGTTTTTCATTAGTTGGAGTGTAACCCAGATTGAAGGGATTTTTCAAGAACCTCGATTATGTGAACTGTCGGATAACTTCAGCTAAGCCAGCATTCGTGATTGCATGATAGGCCTCAGAAGCGAATGATGAAAGTTTAGCATGGTTCTAAAAGGTGTCGAAATCAATCTCAAGACCATCAAAGTTGCCCATGAGTACGAACCGTGAGAGTATTTCAGAAATAACATTGCGTGAGACACCACGATCCAGGTTACCATTGGCAAACGAAATTTTTTGGGGTTGCTAAGTCACATCAGTCAGAATAGTAGATGAGTGTTCGAAATTTATAACACACCGTATAGTCTCTGCAGAGACAGAAACAACGCAGCGTGCATAGCAGGTGTCTTGAGCAAGCCATCAATATAAAAACTACACTTTCGCCTTTGTGGCGGAAAATGTTCACACTCGATACAATTACGTCCTCGCCGGACTTTTTTATACCGACGATAACTGGTAAAAGGACACTGCATCGAGAAAGATGTGGTAAGGGTACATAAGTATTTAACGGAAATTACAACGGCATACTCAACTTACAAATCTGTCTTCAACGGAAAAGTCCAATTAAATTCAACTGTTTCTGGACGAGTACTATCGCCTTTGTTTAATTCGACGACTACGTGAAGTTTTTGATGAGTGAGGGTATTAAGATGAGTGTGACAACACGATTAAAGATTTCAGGTTTATGCCAGTTGGGCGGCGCTGGTGGAGGACTACACAGTTAACAAACTCCGACCTAACCGCCCAAAAGCTATCTGTGTTATGGCTGATAGCACCCACACTTCGTTACGTAAAATGTGTCGTTGTTTGGGAGATCTAGTATCATGGTTTTGTAAATCAGAGTATAACCAACTTTTGCCCCTTTCGTTAGTTACCATAGATATTATCCGGTCGGTGCACCGTGTCTTTGATTGTGTAGGATTAAACTTGAAACATATCTGCTTCAAGTGTTAAAATGTATTTTGAACTGAGACACCGGGATATTATCCAAGTAAGTCCATCGTGTTGTTATGTCGATTGTAGATCTTGGGAGGACTCAGCCTTGAATTGGACTGTCTGGAAGAATAAGATCCGGATAGGTGTCCAAAGGTTCAATAAGAAACAGCTGTGGGGACGCGAAATGAAGTGGGAGTTATGCAAAGGAACAATAGTTGTCATAGGTCGTGGTGACGCAACTAAATAGCGTTGCGAGTAATGAGGACCCAATTGCACCGATTGTCTCAAATTAGTAGGTTATCAAATTACTCACAGTGGACCGTTGGCAAAGAGACCACGAGGACGTTAGGCTCATGTAGACTGTGTTAGCTACAACTATTTATTCGTTTGCATCAACCAACGATCGCCGTCGGCACATTATTCGCTCTTTTTTTTAGAAACGTAAGTCATTGTGTCTCTCTAACCGTTCCTTCCTTCAACTTTGCTGATGTACTGTTCGATGAATGTCTCATTTGTTTTTCAGTCTAACTCTAAATTTTTGCTTTCCTTTTTCCTCCTATCCTCATATTGAACTACCTTCTGCTTTATATTTTCAGTGTTTCTTACCAGTCTAGATTTTGCCGGTAGAATCGCTCCGTTTTCTTTCAACGGATCAGAGGTTTACTTTCACACTAGCTTACCGAGTAACTAACCATCATTGGCCGGGTAAACACAGAGGCTTCAGTCACACGTCTCCTAGTCTTACTCCTTCGAGTTTACACTGAATACGTGGTGTGTGAGTGGAATCGAAGGTGGTTGAGCGCAAACCGCTTGTGGTAAGTGTTATGCACATGCGTTTTACGGTTTTGGTCGTTGTGGCAATCCAATCCGAAATTGATGAGACCAATCGTGTGCGTTTGCCTGTATGGCAATGTTCAGCACGTGCCTGAATGCCTTAGCCAAATTTTACTGAAATCAGTCGTATTTTAAACCTGTTTCCTAAGCCTTGGTTTTTCAACCACTGCTTATTCTAGCAAATCTTACTGTTAAGTTTAGGCCCAACAACCAGAAAAGTGGAATAGGAATGAGCCAGTTTAGTTGTTGTCTATGCCGTGTTAATTATGGAGGTTGGACAGCGGTAGACGTTGACTGATTCACAAGTGAAAACGTAAGGAACTCGTAAGAAAATAACGAAACTTGAGAGGTCTGGCACAATAGTGAGCAAGTCTTTAATATGGCTTTACTCACTTCTGGGTTCTACCGAGACTGACAAAAACTAAGCCGAAGATGCTACCTGCATTTTATGCAGCAAAATCGTAGGTCAACATTGTGACGTGAAAATATTGTTCAGATTCTCCTCTTTTGTAAATAAACTCAACAAACGTTCATGTAGTTCAGTGGGTGCTAACTTAGATTTGAATTAAAGGTATACATTTTTGATAAGTACTAATAAGTAGTCGGGGATTTCGTTTATTTCAAACTGAACATCATTCACAATTGATCACAGTTTTGTCTGTGCTTCTTTTCGAAAGGGGCCGGCTAGAAAGTCTATGGGGATGCGAAAGCTGCGATCAATTGTGGATGACGTTGAATTCGAAGTATACATTTTTGATGGTCGATGACAAATAGCAAGCCGCAAATTGGGCATTGCAAGAAGTTGCTTATTTTGAGAAGGTGGTCTAGGAAGGAAGGGAAGTTTGACTAGGATTCAATCAACTTGTCTTAATAATTTAGTTTAATCTTATCTCAGATTTTGTCGTGTTACCAGCACATAAATTGCGTCACGAGAGGTATCAGTAATGCGATGGTGTTTTGACTTCTTTTTTGTAACTAAGGTTTGACTATGTCGAGAAATTAAGCCTGCCATCGGCAAAATATGCATCTGAAATTACCCCGTGAATATTCAGCAGTCTTTATAAGGAACTCTTCGGTAAACTGTACCACACACCTCAGAACGTGTACACAGAGGAATGAGGAAGTCAGTGTGTGGTTAATTAATCTTGGATGAAGGAAACTTTAGAAAAGTGTTGGAGACGGAAAAATTATGGAAAAGAACGGTGCACCTACGAAGGTTCGAAAACAACTTGTCAAGTGACTTACACTTTCCACTGTTCAGAGTCTTCTCGGAGTTCGGTTCCGCCTGATAAAGAAAATAGACTTGGTGTGAACTTCATAAGGTGACGTGTAGCATTCATGATAGGCAACAACCTCATGGAATTTCAAAAAACATCTGGTATTTGTGTAGTTTATCCTTTCGGTGGGAAAATCTATGAGATACCTTAGTTGACAACCGGTTCACCTGGACAACGACTGAGCAGATCGTTTGACTTGCGGTACCACAGGAAACTGATACCCACACCTGGTCGTTGTTCCAGACTAGATTCTTGTACTCAACATGTTGCTATCCTACAGTCGATCACGTTGTTTATAAGTGCTAGAAGGCAACTAACTTGCGAACTGTGAGGGGAAATCGATGACAAATCCATAATCGATGAGATTTTCGAACCGTATGACTTGGCGTAGCTTTGAGCACTCCACTAAATCTCACTGGATGTGTTGCGCTTAACAGCTCACTGAGTATTGGTTTGCGAAGTATTATGCGCCAGGGGTATCAGAAATGTTTAGCCTCAACCCAACCTGTGTCTTCGTTTAAAAAACGACCACCCGGCAAACACGAAACCTAATCCTTATTGTGCCTGTGGTGTTGGGTATTACAATTTGCGAATTTCGTATGCGATAAACAAACAATTTGTCCTTTATTTCCGAATACAGTAATCATCGTGTTTCATCATAATCACCGTCACTGTTGCCTTCGTCAGTATTATTAATACAGTGCAATTGGTTTGGAGAGGTTTCCTCACTGAAGGGCGTGCAACCGATCATAGCTAGCGCACAAGCTGGTACGACCTGGAATAAGTCGAACAACGCCGACAAATCAGAACAAGGTTCAGCTGTCAGGTAAATTTTCTTTATGAGGTCAGTGGTTAAACCAATGCGTCTGGGCCTGTCGGATGCAAACAATCGAATGGCATACTCAAGCAAAACGCAACATGAGTGTCTCCAAATAACAGCCGTTAACGTGAATACTTTAGCCTTACTAAAAAAATGGGTGTTGCTTTACTACTAAACTAGGATTATTAAGTATCGCTGAGAACTTTGCCGTTCGACTTTTTCCGGTTAGTTAGTCAAGCAGACAGTAATAAAACGACAATAAAAATAGAAGCAATAATAACAGTAATAATCACCGCTGGTAATTTTATTGTCCGCATCGTGAACATCAGTGTAACCCACTGATGTTGTGGTTTAACGACGGAAAAAATAGTAGGCACTAATTAAAAAGAAATAGACAAATAAGAGGTGAATCCTAACTGCCAGAAAGGCCAATGTCTAATCGCAAACATTCGACATCAAACTGCCTACAACCTGCAAACAAGCAATCCAACTGTGTGTGGCACTAATACAGCATTAGCAAGACAGCTTTCTTACAAAGCTGACAACCCCGAAGTATTGATCATATCAGCTTTGCAAGCATTTGGGACAAATAAAGGCAACATTTGTACCATCAAACCCAACTGACCTTAATTATTGATGAAGTCTTCAACAGTCGATTGTGAGCAGCGAAGGACCTAACGCAAGATATGAAGACTGTCGTTGTTGTGGGCAAACTAATTAATCGTCCACCCCGTACATCACATAGATCGACCGCATCCTCATCAGCAGATAAACCATGGCATAATAGACGACTAACTAACCTCCTTAGAAGATAGCCTACCCAATTGAGACTGTTCACACTCAAAAACTGGACAAGCTTTATGTCCGCCACTAAATGCATGCTAATAAACCTGATACACGCTCACCATCGGTGACAATGGAGAGGTCGACAGTGGACATCTAACAGCGAAACATTGGAAGACGACCTGGTTTTCAGTACTAATCGATAACGAGGCTGTCGAAATCGTTCTAGTCATGCGATTCTCAAGCCTCAATAACCCGAAAGTTCCCAACATCAGCTAAAAGCGAGTAACTCCACCTGCTACCAATAGAAAAGTGGATAGACGAAAACACTTTGGTGCCGACCCCTTTCCTACCGTTCATTATGTTTAACAACTTAAATCGGTTAAATGACCGGTAAATGAAGAAGCACCTACTTGCTATTAGAATACTGAAATAAAGAATACTATGCTGGAAATATGCAAAGCAGAGGATGCTTGTCACTCTGGGTTATACCAGCCTGCACGAAAACACTTATAGCCTGGCAATTGTTTATCCAAATCAGCACACGTTGTACGATCAAACGCAAAGCAAGGCTTTCGTAAACCAAAACCAGGCAATGTAACTGTTGCACTCACCAACAAACATTGACATTCAGTATTAAGAAATATGTAACAAGGAACCCCCAGACGCAAACATCATTTGGCATTAATATTAACAGTTGTGTCACGTGCTTAGATTAATTTGCATACAGCCGATAAGACATCCAGTCGTTTGTACATGACATTTTCAGCCATTTAAGGACAAGGTGTTTGTGGTCACATGGCAAACAAAATCACAGGTGGGCTTGAAATGGTCAAGCTGCCCGGACCTAGATAAGAGAGCCCTCTCAGTATCTAGGACCGGAACACGCGATCGTGTGACAAATAGCCCAACGCTGGTATCATTGGGCTATCATAGATGCGTATGAATGACGGGTAGGCGCACCAGTGGCACCCACATCAAAGGCAATCGTGCAAGTCACAGTGTTATTTTCTCAATCACATATTTCCGACGCTAAATGTTTAGAAGTAAGTGAAGGAATTTATACTGCATCAAAATAATTTGGCGTAAAGTGGAGCAACGAAACCACAGGTGAGACAACTGAAACGCGGTCAGTTTTACGCAGAGATGAGTGGGGGTAAGTTGTCTAAGTCGCTGTTTCAGTTATCGGCTGTAGACTCTACAACTACAGTACTATAAAGAAACAGTAAGATTTATCAAATATGTATCAAATGCTCACGGAAACGTCACTTAAACTATCTTTTCTTTTTCAATACTTCTCCCCCCCCAAAACTTATAGGATCTGTTTGTTTTTCCCTATCCACTACGTCTTGCAGTCTGTACCCACCACAGTCAATAAATACTACGAGCTGCTTCTTACGGAATTACTTACGCTGTTCACACCACCAGACGCTTATCTAAACGGGTCTGTGAACACAACGCAGGTCTATTCAATAGCGGAATAACGAAGTCAACCAACAACGCTAAACTATCACACATGATAAATTCGAACCACTCTGTTCACGTGATGGAGGCATTCTGTTCAGTCTACTAGTTTAAGGGCATCCAGTCGACAGCAATAAGGCATAAGATTCTGTCCCCAACTGGCACTATCGGAATCCGCCTGTACAACTTACTACTGTGTGCCCAGAAACGTTTCGTTCCGGCTTGGAAACTACCTTGTCAAACCATATAAGGTTGTCTGCACCCATTGTTCAAGTGGGTACTCGATTACAGTCTTACACTGTTTGAACTGATCCCATTAACTTTCCGTTCTTTGTTTAACTACTAAAAGTACCCCGGAAAAAATGTGATACAAACTGTGGTGTATTTAGCATGATAATAGATTACTGTATTAAGCCTAATTACTTATGTCCAAGACATTCATATATTTATTCATTTGGGTCAGTACCGTGAACTATCCAACAGAAATCTGGAGGTAAATGACTGAATGTATCGTTGAAAGATCTGCTAGTGGTCTGTAACATGCTCGTCGTAATCATTGTTATCCCAACGGCCTTGAGCCTGACCACAGGGTACTGTGGCTAGGGCTGCCGCTTACTTCAATGGTGCCGCAGAATATCCTAGAGGAAAACGTTATTACGTAGGTCAAAAATTAATGTAGGAAGACTACGGAAAATAAGCGGTGTGATTGCAAGTATGTCAGTAGGGCGGCACATCACCATCTCATAGCGTTTTCAACCAGCGATTTAAGCGATCACGAGGACCCCTGCCAGGCAGGCGGCACTTACCAACTTTGTTCAGTGGGACAGTCAGAACCTTCATGTTTCGTGACCACGTTGCTTTTTTCAACACCACGTGGTCTTATCCACCTGTTAGTGGTCTCATTATATAATGCCCAGTAGGAAAAACGATCAACTGGCATACGGAGTACATGATCCAGGATCAGACGGCGTGCAACGTGATTAATTGACCGAGTGATCGCGCATTCCAAGCGTCCCAAAATATGCGCCGATGAGCGGCCGTAGTGCTCACATTATCAGTCTACTTAATGTGGACTAATTGGTCAAGCACAGCAGGAATCTCGACACTCTGGTCGCGAACAGGCCACCATCCCGAATCATACAGCAGAACAGAACGTAAACAGACATTATATACCCATTCACTTAACGACCACCGAACGTCTTTTCGGCACCACAGATGATGCAGGTTGGCATAGGCAACTTGTGCCTTAGCTGTCCTCGTTTGTGTGTCATCAACAAACTTAAAGGTTGACGAGATAGTGCGACCCAAGTTTGCAAAAGTGTCTAAAGTATGAATTAGATTGTTAGCAATGAAAAGGTAGGAGTGGAAATGCTCCGGTTCTGAAGAAGCACTTTGCACTTTGAAGATGCGAATCCCGACACTCGCCTTGTTCAGCATAGTAAACATGTCTTTGACAAAGGGACTATGTAAAACAGTGACATTCGCATACTTCACGTCGGTCGAACTGGCGCCAGGAAGAAGCTCAACACTGAGTTCACTGCGTTGCTCGAGCGCGCCTTCCAGAATGTCGTCCATGACAAAATTGAACAAAGGGGAAATCGGACACCCTTGACGAACACCTTAACCCTGTCTGCAGGGGAGACAAAGGTGATCTCAACATGGATGCTCATGATAGCTGTGGAAGGGAGCATCATATAGAACGTTTATAGCACACTTTTAAACCAAAACAATATACTGCTACCCTATCTCTAGGTTGTCTAGACGACCAGAGGGTTCATTGCGACGTAGTAATGACAATAACCGTAAAAGTGTAAATTCAGTTGCACACATTAGTGGCATTTTTCAGACTTTCACAGGAAAGTACAGAAGACGGAAGAGTATATGATGTTACCAGAGAGCCAAACATGCCTAAGATGTATGGCATCAGATGTGGGGTGACCACTAAAAAATGGCGTAATTTTCGACAGCTCCGAACAAAATTCCTACGAATCGTACGGTTTAGAGCCAGCAAAAGTAAGTAAACATTTTTTTACTGTCAAAGGGACTGAAAGAATTTCACTTCAGACACAAAACTAATAGTATGCTCAATTACTGAAGAGTAGTGGGGAGTTTTGGTTTTCATACGGATTGAAAAGCATCCACAACTGATCGCTGCTCTCGCATTCCCATAGAGTTTTTAGTCGACCCGGGTCGCAGAGAAGAAGCATTAGACTGGAGTTTCGCCTTCACTAAGGCTCGTCAGTAGTGCATATCCCGGTCACAGCTGGGACTAGAACACCGGCCGTGCTTCCATAAGGCAACCACTCTGTCACTGATCCCATATTAGGCACGACTGAATCCTAATATGTGAGAGCGTAGCCACACTTGCTCATCAGCAATGCTGGGGTAGCACACGTCGAACGCTATTCGAAGAAAGGTCGAATAGAACACCGTTAACTTCAAATTTCTAAAGTAAAGAAAACACTGGTCCTCACTGTTTTCAAACACATTCATTAAAAACACCAGCACTTACGCGATTGACAATATCGTTTAATTTCTATACAGCCATGTAACAAAAAGCATACTTTAACAAAGGAATAAGAAGAGGAATGGATGATGTTTACTTACTGGAAACCTCAACATTCAAACTCCAATATTCAGTCTTGCGAAACCGATTAGATCTTGCGAACAAACGTCAGAGAAGCAAATATGGGCATGGCGGTGTCTTTGTGGTTACCAATGTCCTGCTTCATTAATTGTCTTTACTCATCTGTTATACCACAGTAGCATCCAAGCAAGTGAGCTTGATTGGCTAAGACATCTCCCAGCGTCTTTAGGAATCGAAGCCTGTGAGATAAACTTCTTCTGTAGTAGGTAAATTAGATAGCAAAGTTATCGTTTGTACGACTCGGACCTTACACAGGTTGGCTACGGCATTCGCCGTGTTTGCTATGACAGACACACGACTTGTACACAACTTAGACGTTCAAGTCTGAGCTGTTACGACTGGGTGAATTAAATAGTTTCATGTGCTTCTCCAGAACCCCCCTGTTGCTCATGTGTCCGTGTCATTGGATGTGCAATTGAACGTAGATGTCCACAATCGACTGCTTGAAGGCAATTTAGTATACAGTGATGTTGATGTTATTTTACTGGAGGAGCATAACCATTTTATCACTGGAATTAACCAGTCATATGCATACAAGTCAGTGAAAGTTTCGCCGGTTCAGAACATCAACGAGACTTGTTGAGATCTAAGAAGTATACCAGCACGCAACAGTGATTTATTGGAGTTAACATTCACTGTGGGAAACGTTCGCTAAGACACTACAAACTGGCATAACACACGAACTTAAATCGCGTTGATTAAGCTCACCTCCTTCATAACATCTTTCAGGGAGGTCTGCTTAAGCTGTATAGGCTGGCCGCTGAAAATGTTGCCCAAACCAATACCCGTGACACACTGTGGTTTTTTCAGCGAATCCGTGCGCTCCTGATCATCTGCACATTCATTCGGACTGACGTGATTGGCTTCGGGTCTTGGCTCTTTCACCGTCTCCACAGTTGGTGTTATAGGCTGAATGGAAAAACGAAACCGAACAATTTGGTTGAATAATGGCGAGAGGTTGTACATAGTTCTGAATAGTACCCCCAAAATGCCATCGAAAAAGTGTAACATGGCCATTTCGTTGGCAGGTAATTGTGTAAATGTACGCCTGTACATACTATTCACACAACCCATCGGTTTCCTCAGTTTACTTAGTACTTGCATCAGTACAATCTGCAGCACTTGAAAATACTCTTGTTGACTAATAGTACATATTAGGGTCTATTGGAAAAATGCAGTACACGAGCAAATTACACCGTGCAAAATATTGATGTTTATGAGGGCAATTGGAGCAGGCAATTGTACGGAATATGCTGTAACATTAAACCAGAGAAGAACAATTTGCAATAAAAGTTAAGTCGAAGGGCAGGAAACCACTGCACTGTCAGGCAAATGACGTGGATTTTGAGTTCATGCAACGGTTGTACACTAGATTTATTCAGACATCTGTCAACACTGATAACGCGTCCAGATTAACAAACTTCCTTGGAGTGCTAAATATGCGTTTCGCATTTTTTTCCAGAGCTGCACACCAATTTGATCCACTACACACTCTTATCAAAGACTTGTGGTCGCCGAGTATCAGACATACTGACAGGCAACACACAATTTTATAAAAGTTGAACCATTAGACTAGCGACAGAGCGCCAGCAGCAATTCGTTCAACTCAGAGTATTAAAACAGCATAGCCAAACAGTAGAATGCGGGCTGCCTGATTCCGATGGTGATTGCACGTTAGTATGACTCATCCCGTCTGCCAACTGTTCTAACTGGTACAGTCAATGCATACACATTTTATGTCATTTATTGATCTGTTACTAGACGAGCTAAGATTGCTTAACCTAACTGGAACAAACGTAGTTTTGGTTAAAAATACCTTAGAATTTTTCGTATCTCTCAAGCTGTTAATGATGAACTATGTCATCATCATCATCATCATCATCATCATCATCATCATCATCATCATCATCATCATCATCATCATCATCATCATCATCAGCAGCAGCAGCAGCAGCAGCAGCAGCAGCAGCAGCAGCAGCAAAAGAAATTATGTGAGGCAGTGTGTCGTTGGATGATCGATGCACATGTGTTGCCCTCGAAACTGTTGAAATAAGAACCAAGTTATGTGAAATAACTGTGGGGAACAGATTATTCAACGGAGTGGGAGAAGAGACTCGTCAGGTGGAAAATAATCCACATCTTCCCCGTCCTGTGCTTGCTTTATGTTAATCGCATTTCGGGCGGCATTCTAGCTAAGCTACCACTCCACTGACCCCTAGTAGGTCTGTGCTCTCTTGGGGACCAACGCGGGTGGGTGAAAGGCTGGAAGTGGGTTGGCTCCATCAACATTGCTGCACCGACAGATGGATGGGGTTGACCAGCGTTCACTTGTTGTTTCGTTTCAGTTTCACAGAAAATGCTCGTGTCTCGTGCTGTTACAGTTACTGTGCGAGCTCATCAAATGACTTGTTGTTAGGGGGACACCCTCAACAACAAAACTAACTTTCGACCTTGCGAGGATTATCAGTAGAATGTCTTGTCTGTAAATCACAACTTCCGATTGACAGAGTGTTTCCTGAAATCTCTGAAACATGCACGAGTTTCCTCTCTTGTTCCGGCCAATTCCCAAACCTGATCCGAGGTCACCTCAGTAACCTCGTCTCGTGATAGAACACCCTAAATACGGTCATCCGTATCCCATGAGATTAGCGGCTTCGTCAACACAGTGTTCCCAGTTTCTTTTCAATGAATGAATGTGTATTAACACAATCGTGTAGATCGGTTCAAGTGATCGATCTCGCTATTCTCAGTGCATTTGATAAAAATTTGTGTCGGACAGTGAAAGCATTTCTATGTGTTCAGCAGGGTCATTGAAATAAAATTTAAGCCATGCAAGAGAATACACCAATGTGAGGAAGGTTGGGTAACGGAATGGGGCAGACTGCAGCAGGCGAGCAGATAAATGCAGTCACACATACAGAAATCATCAACATCAGCGTCACTATCATATTTATAAATGAAAGTGATATTTTTGATCGATGACTACAGAAATACCGCCAAGTAAACACCTTCATAGCGAACTCCATTAACTGTTAGTTATAAACAAGTGAGTGAATACTTTGATTCTTTTGAATAGGTTCTTATCTTTCAAGTTCATAAGAATTCACCAACGTCAGTACAGCAAACTCGACTAGAGGGGTTGAGCATGGCGTGCACAATGAGATCATAGATCTTCTAGGGTGACGATGTACATTGCAGTGACAACGGTGCAGACAGGTTCGTACTGCTGCGGACGTTTTCATCATGAATAGTAGGAGAAAGCTGAAGAAATTAGTCATACGTCCAGTTTCAGCCTGTATAAAAGTGAAATGTAATCTCAGTATTTCACACTGATTTGGACAAACCTTAGTGAATTTAACAGAATTGTTGAATAGTCCGCCTCAATCAAATGAAATGAAGGATTTCTCCATGAAGGATTTACAATTACGCTCCTGAACGTACAGTGCTACAACAAGTCTATCATAATAACCTAACAAGGCTTGTGATCACACATGAACATGATGGGCATGGTAATATTGTTGGAAATAACTATCGGAATGAATGTGCTCTGATGGCATATCAAAGCCTACCAACAAATTTTACGTGTTAGAAAAGTTGTTAACGCTGTAGAATAACTAACCGTGATACTGAGGACATCATTTTTATAAACTGGATACCACTTGTAATTGATAGTAACATTCGTGTTCAGAAAAGAATTTCTGGTCGACAACTTTTGGTTATGCAAAAGTTGTTCACTAGTGGACTACCTTTTAGGAGGCAAAAACTCGACTGCTGTACTTCTTTTCCAAACTGACCGACTGAACCATTTACTTGAGTGCGAAAGCCGCTGCCATCCGAGACTGGTATTCAATTTATATTGATCAAATTCCATGTCACCTGTTGGTGAATCCCACTTTTGACAGCTTTCGAGAAAATCCCTATCCCCTTTTTTGTTATCGTGTCTTTGTCAGTGCTTTATCTGTGCGGTTACAGATAGCAAACTATGTACACTCCAAAATATATGTACGACTTGTATTCTTTTGAAGGACTATATCAGGGGGACTGTCTAGTTAACATGCTGGATTAATCAAAAGCACAAAATAAATTGCCGAACCGCCTCACGAAGCACCAATAAGCTCAAAATCGTAAGTGATATAATTAGCAAAATGGACTTAGCAGATATCGCATAGTGTCTGAAAGAAAGGTAGCCTACCATGGTTAAGCCCACTGAAATACAATAAACGTAATTCGACAAGTGACATTGCTTCTTAAGTGTTCTTATCTGCATTCCCCTTAGCGTGGACAGCAGCAGAATGCCAATGATTGGCAGTCGTTCCAACATGGGATGGGAGAACACAGTAGCCCTAGATTACGTAAAAAAATATAAGAAGGAAACTTACATATTAAATATCAATGTTTTGACAAAAACAATCGCCCATCTCAAACAACTAAGCGAGTCAGATTGGAACTACATCTAAAGAACAGCCTCTTCGTAGTTCCACCTCAGTAAACCTTCTTATTCCACAGATGACTCAGTCAAACGACATTAAAACTCGCTTCGCGGAACTCAGCTAATAACCATCTGTCTTGACGCTTCCGGCCACTGTCAGTGTAGGTCATGAGGTTTTACCTCAGAAGACAGAAGCAATTTACGGTAACTAACCCACAGGCGAACGCATTTAGCACTCCATCTTCACATCAGTATTTGTCCTTCTCACACCGTATATCAGTCTGCTGCGACATCCACAGTGCACTGCAAACAGTCACTTCCAGTGATAGTCAGAGGAGGCGCAAACAACTGTTTTCAGTTTGATGCGTTTCATCAGTATCACACATATCAACAGAGTCGTACCCATGACCTGTGAATAGGTGTCAGAAGAATAGATAATCCCTGGTTGGTGATATAAGCCATAATTAATTGGACAACTTTGACAGGACGCTTGAGAAATCTCTTCTAGGGCCGTGGCAAGTGTTTGTTATTCTTCAGACTAACCACAAAAGAACGAATCGATTTTACGCAATGAGAAAAAATGTGTGAAAAACAAAGAAAGGTGACTCCGCATGGAGAGATTAAGATGGTAGAGCACCACCTGACACCCTCATCACATGATCCAATCGTTCAGAATTGTGCACTCCTAAAACATTACTGATTGAAGTCGTTCGACTCTCATGCAAAATGTCCGCAGCTTTATTTCACTGCTGTCACCTGATGAATGCAAGTAACCTAAGCCATCGACGGCCAGTATTGTTCGATATCAGGCCATCTGTGTGAGTCGGAACTAGTCGAAAAGCAACAAAATTCTCATGGTCCATCTACCTGGGCTCACACAATTGAACAAAGAATGATCATGGTGATTTGCATTGCTCGGTTGAGACGGATCATCTGTGTGAAGCATACTGCCCCTGCCTTAGATATACGTAAACTCACTAAATACCTAACCATACATAATAAAAGCAACGGGCCACTGTTGCTATTTGATTCTCTATGTTCATGCCCTAAATGAATCTTACTGAATAATAGGCAATTACCAGTAACTTTTTCTTATCCGGTTGTATGTGACCCCCAGTCGTTCAAGTTACACAAAAGACGCCATCACTGCAATCGGACCAGTATGCTAGTGATATTTGGGGACGAAAACTAAATTCATACTAAATGCTATAGTGTAGTTTTGTTTAACCACGTACAAACATCGGCAGCTCAGTCAAATGCCTCATTTGATAAAGAGAACAATTGTGGGTATTGGGAAAAAGTGGTTTAAGCGAAGGCGAGTACACGGACAAAAAAAGCGCAACAAGTTGACTGGGAGAACTACGTATTTTTCACGGAACTCCGCAACAACTGGGCAATTTTAACTGTCGCTGTCCGTTTGTGGTTTAACAATGTACTGTCACGTACCATTACGATTCTTGTTAGTATAATTTCACCCTTGGTGATCTACACAACATAGGACTTTGCAAGAGATTTTCATAACACATTTTGTTTAGACATTGTCGGAACTTCGTGAATCACCCACCGTTTCGTAAGCGAGAAGGCTGAATCGCATGGCCTGCTCCAAAAATTGTACGTAATGTTGAAAATTTGGATTTCGTTGTCCAAAATTCCTTAGGCGCGACTTCCTTTTCAAATGTACTATCTCAAAATTAGTTGACAAGTATAGTACTTCTTCCAAGCTATAGTTCTTTTAGGTAGAAGAAACAAATTAGTCTGCATATGAAGCTTAAAATACGTAATTCGTTTTAAGACAACTTATAAACAAGCGGTAATCGTGTTCGGGTAATGTTGGACCTGGAAACATCGTCAGACCAAATGAGCCAGCTACTAGTCTGGATACATTTAAGGTAGGTAAGATGTAAGTAATCAGGATAATCCGCAAATAGTCGACAACAGAACAAGTGTAGAATAAATTGATGGAGTAGCGGAGATGTGAGGGAGATCCACCGACGGCCAATCACGCGTCAATCTCAGGTTATATGATTACTCTGAATAAGTATGACGTGATTACAGGAACACTTGACACAATATAGGGAGTTCAGTCGCCAAGATAATCAAGGGTACAAAAGTCAAGTACGACGTGAATGAGAACAGGGGCTTTCGCATCTTTGGAATGTGCTGACAAATCTTGAATCTATCAAGATAGCCAGTACTGTTTGATGAATGGAGTGACCTTCTGAACGGAGGAATCAGTTCTAATCTTCATCCCCTTACTCCCTCAAATCTGAATAACCACCTGACAAGCCATTTCGACTGTTCATACCGGTCCCATTTCCGTCTTATTTTCACACGCTTCAACCTACCGTAATTACCGTTCCGATGCCCTGTCTTGCACATTGTACCTACAATACATCACAAAGCAAATCCAACATTTCCTACCGTCTACTAGTTAAAGACGATTGGTAAGCAGTTAAAACTTTCACATGCTCATTTTCTAGCAATGCACGGATAAACAAATGTAATCGAGAAAGTCCTGGCGAATTCTGCTGCATTGTGTGAGCAACCTTAAATGTTGACCCGTTTAAAAACAAACCGGATGCAAAGCTTCGACTAGTCTCAAACATACATTCCATAGCAGTAAGCACCAAATCAAGTAATCTGCTTCATTGTGGTGTAAGAAAAGAGATGAATCGCCACGAAATATACTCTCGTAGAATGTTTCGAATGTACGTACAATTATGTTCATTTGGCTGAAAGGCGGGCCTTTTGTGAAAAACTCATGATCATCAAGGGGAAGATGGTTGATCAAGGAGTAACCACTTGCCGGTCCGTAGTATACAAGGTGGTCCAAGAAAGTTGACACTGTTTTCGACATCTACTTCAGAAAACAAGTTTGGCTGTTCGGAACTCAACGGAAGACGTTTATGATTATTGATTTCCAGTCAGATGGCATGAGTTAGATGGGTGAAGTGGCTGTGAAAGTGATATCATATATGACAAGCTCCTGGAGAGCAGCCGTCAAAAACAGACTGTTTGAAATTTTTCCGAAACCTCTGTATACTAAGTATTAATTACTGCGAACGGCTTCGTTTTGTTCTGAAAAAATTCTACCTCTGACATTGATGAGATTGACTTCAAAATGACGCATACTACCATTCGGATTCTTTTTTTGTTCTCCGCATTTACTGATTTATTTTCTACTATTGCGACTCGTCATTAACCTTAGTTTCTGCTGCGTTTGTTCAAACTGGTCATCTTTATATACTGGTCTTCCTCATACCTGAACACCACTTGACTTGCCAACTGCGAATTAAATCAGTTCTTTTGCAAGAGACCGTCGGAGCTAAATCTTGTGGGGGGAGCGCAGGTAACACGACGACAGCATAGACTTAGGAGAACCATAAAAACAGGAGACCTAGTAACGGAATGAATTATGCTTGACAAAGGTAGAATAACTTGAAGGTTTCGGGAAAGGATAGAAAAGGCGATCAAACTATGTGCTGAAGGTAAGCTAACGACCTTACAACTCAGCAGCAGATGCTTTTTCGACAAAGTGTCACTGCGAGTGCCTTCATATTGCTTCAAGCATAATAAGATGTTCTGAATTGCACCACTGTATCAGTAACTTTGTTATGACCAGATAGTAAATGATTCTGACGGCTTGTTAATCGCAAGTGGCTGTTCAGCAGTCAACCACTACTCTTTAACCACAAGCCAGTGCTAAACTAATCACCTTTGTTTGTTAATTGATGGAGTACACTGTAATTAATTCTGGTTTCCCATAACTGCCGACAGGTTTGCTAATAAGTTACAGGGTATGTGAGTGAGGTGAACTGAACACCATTCATAGCTGATTTTCTACTCATATCCTCATCTTCATAATTAGTTCATCTGGATGCGCAACCAATGGGTGGACCAGTCACTTTACACAGGCAGTGTACTCCGCATGCCAATCGAGCGTTTACGGCATCAGGCACTGAATAGTACGTTCACCAACAGTTGAGTAAAATCACGTGATGTTCAAATGACAAAGTGGCCACGAAATATAAAGACTGACTGTTCCATTAAGTGAAGTGGTTAGGTGTCGTCTGCCCGGTTGTGGTCTTCGGGATCACTAGGGTCACTGGCTAAAAACGTTGTGCAAGATAGCAGTGTCGCAGATAATGACGACCCAACATTCATATCATTCCTGATTCTTCTACTCAAATGTCCCACCAGTTTTTGGCAGTCTTATCAGTTTTCTTCTTCTAGAGTGCTCCACTTCTTTGTTGAAGCGAGAGACAGCTTGAGCCATGGTCCCTTCAGACTGGATTCAAAGTCGTTGTAAATGAATAATCGAATGCAAGGTTTTGAGTCGGAACTGAGAAGTCATCAGTCAACGCAATTACCCACTGCCTATAAGATGTTCTAAACTTACGAATTTCCATCAGACTGACGCATTCTCTACTTTGGTGGAGGGCTGTAATTTTCATCAATTTGGCTTGGTTTCCATTACTTCATCAAAGAACGAAGATGAGTTGCAATCAATACTAAGTTGCTTTCAATACTACTATTTTTATACCGAACTTTGCTATGAAAATACAATCATTATTTGCAGTTCAACTAGCAGCAACGTGAGCTTGGACTCACAGTGATGAAGGTATTCGGTGGGAAATACTATGTTTTGGTTAAAAGGCCGATGTTAGCGCCAGATTCATTGTTCAAAATTATAACTGTGATCACATATGCCTTCAGTGTTCCCAAGTTCAGGTACTGCAACCATGTAACAAGGATGCAACTAGTCGTCTGGCACACCGTGCACTCTCTTCCGATACTGAAGTCGATTGGTGTAGGGTGTGAGGGAAACAGACGATGAAGTGATACAGAGAAATGAATTCATTAACCAACGGGTTGGCCACTGTAAGTCGGGTTAGTCTCCCGGGCTTAAGCTCCGCGATACACATAATCGGCAGAAAAAGATGTCAAGTAGGACGGTGGCTAGTCTGGATCATTTATGTGAATGTTGTTGTTGCTTGACTGAGTTGTCTGTGAAATGAGTGCACTTAATGACGTGAGACAGTGAGAGCCATAATTAAATTATTTTTACTACTAATACCTTTCTCCTACTTATGACTCGGTCGTTTGTTTGCTATGTATATATAGGCACCTTGATGTGGTTATTTTCGGTAGCTAGATCACCGCTCCCCTTTCTCTTTCTTTTTGGCTAACGTTTGCCCCATCTTCCACAATTACATGACAGTCAAGCATAAGCAAGAACCACTGGTTTTTTAATTTTATAATGATGACCAGGATGATGACAAAACGTTTCTCTTTCCGGCTGTGCCAGATTGCGGTCTCTTGGTGCGCTAAAAAACACGAAGGAGTGAGTCATAGTTCCAATCTGTGGTACTGCCTATTACGTGGATTTATTGTCTGGTCAACACGCTCACAGTAAGCAATCAAATGTAATCAATTACCTGACGGTTTTCGGCTGAAGGTTTTGAGTCCATTCAAAAGCGGCCTGTAGGCGCCCAAAGTACATAGACTGTCACCATAATTTTGTTGTGGTCATTTTCTACATTTTACTGAGCTAGCCGAATATAATGAATCCACCAAAAGATGGTTCTGAAGATTCTGTTCAATTATTATTCTGAGCAGTGGTGAATGATAAGTCACACAATTAGACAATGAACTAACGAAATTAACAAAAACCGGACTGTCTTGACAAGTTTATCGAGGGATATACTGATTACCGTGTTTATTTCGGGTCCGACTCGGTATGATGCTCAAGATATTATGTCTAGTCAGATGCACAAGTGAAGGCTATAGTGGATCCGTGCGCTAAAATATATCACCTAAAGAATGAACGGTATTCATAAAATATCATCTAGATGTCTGGCTGGAAGATGTGAACGCAGCTAAGCAAAAGTGCAGTGAATCTACAGCGGGAGATGTTCTTTTTATCATGAAGTACATTAGTAAATAATATCCAAATTTGATCAGTTTGTTGCTCACGAGTGTATCTTGCGTATGTCCGGCATGTTTAAGCCAAGCGTTGAAAATAAAACTATCAGGCTTTCTGTCCAATGAGTTATGCACCGATTAATCTGAGGGAATATATTTGCAAACAAATTTATTCAGAAGACAAAGTCATAAGCTATCATCCATCATTACTGGTCTCTTGGTGCTATTGTACGAGGCACCTAGTCTAAGGAACCAACTTACGTATTCATGACAAACACTCCCAAATCCACAATTCACTAGGAAGGTCGAGACGGAACGGAACACCAGTAGCTCGTATAACTACAGCTCAGGATTCTCCTTTCTGTACTAGTTATGATGATAATAACGGTAGAATGTCGGAAATCTCTTGACTGACGACTACCAACATAATTACAAGACTCAAACTCCTAGTAAGGATGGAACTAAAATAGAGTACGCCTCCACTTTTAGAACGGTTTTTTATTGTGGCCAGATGGCTACGACAGATATGTAAACCAGAGGACCACACCAGAAAGCTTTGTGACAACATTGAAATGTGAATTCCGTTTCGACACAGAGTCACTAACTGCCAATGTGCACATAAATCTCAGTATATTGTGAAAAATGTAGATTGTGATGCTGATAACGATGTAGAATTCAGGATCGCTGTAGTCACCCAGTGAATTAGAAAACGTTGTGATAATCATCATCACGAAAAGCTAGCAAGTCTATGATAAGTGGCTTCAGAGTTGACTACACACCACAAGTTGATGTTTTTTTATGGTCATCAATATAGAACTTGGGGATGCCACATAAAAATTAACTGGAAGGACTGATAGTGACTTTTACCTTCAACACTTTTCTAGAGCAGGTGATGAGATGAAATTCAAACGTTCGCTACGTTCATACTGATCAAGAGAAATGCTGCTCTGTGACCGACTGGCGATTGGAAAAGCGTCTTGTTCGGTACTCCCCCTGTCCAAATTTCATCTAAGCTAGTTTCACTTGAATAAGTTAAGGAATAACAAAAACAACTGTGATCGGACGACCCGGATTTGAAACAGTGCATATCATGAATAAATAAAATTTCTTTTGGATTACGCCCTCCAGGGACATGAAAGTTCAGCAGAATTTAGAATGGTTACATTCCAATGAATAAAGAACTCAGTAGCATTTATCTATGGTTTGTAGAATGGAAAGAGATTGGCTTATTATGTCCAAACCAATCAAATATGTTTCGTATCAAGTGATCTGATTGTGTCGTAATGAGAATTCGTTAACCGGATGTATCACAAAACAGCCGCTGTATGTTCTTCGGAGATTACGATCAGGTGGGTGACTGTATCTCAGTGTTCACATGTGATAAGGTATAACGTGTAAAGCAATAGTTTAAACTCTCAACAATGAAACATGGACAATGAAGTTCATGTAATGGTTTGCAGGCGACTAAACTGTGTAAGCACAACCTTCGAGGTAATACATTAATCAGAATGGGTCGGACGGAATTCTGGTCAAATGAGGTGGGTTAGATGTGCGGAAATGTTTTCGTTTTCACGTTTTGCATCTGCAAGGCAGAAAGCTTTGTGACAATCGCTCCAATGCAGGTCATGTAAACAATTCGGTGGTCTAGTCTTCTGGTGTACCGATTGGGGAGTTAACGTTAAATTTAATGAGGTTAAGCGATTACAAATAAACATTCAGTAACATCACATTCACGTAGTTATGAGGCGTGGATTGGAAAGGACGTTCTAACAATGTTGTACCATTTGTCATCATTGCGAGCGTCAAGCGAGAGACAGCTTGTTCACATCTTTTGTCTGAATTGAGGTAATCGCTTAAAACGACTAACATAAAGGTGTCAAACTGTGATGAGAATTACAGGTAGGCAACCCATTTGAAATGAATCTGAATGGGTGCGACAAACATAAAATTGTCAACAAGTAACTGATGTCCTTAATCTGGTTTCATTAAAGAAGATAATCATAAATGTTCAGCCGCAGATGATTTAGATCATAAAGTGCACATAATGTTACCTAGGGGGACAGACTAAACATACGGACCAAAATTATGCTTTTTGATTAATCTGTTGTCAGATAAAATTAAAAACCGAACACAACGCAGCTGTTTTATAAGCCATATAGGATGAAGTCATACGTAACTTCAACGCATCTAGGAAGTGAATTTTCAGCTACATATGCTCATTCGTTGAACCGAAAAAACTACATCTACATATAAATGATTACCACAAACGGAAAGAACGGAAGAAAAAATATAGAGGAAAGGGTAAAAAAATAAACAACTCCGCATTTTTCACCCTCAATAACGGTCATTATTACGAGGACGGCTAGACAGATAAGGGTTTGGACAATCCCCACGAACAATGGTTTAAGCACCTTACGAGTTACTGACAAGAAGACACATCATATGTGTACAGTGTGAGTGAAAGTAACTGGGCAGCTCTCTGTAGGAAAATTCGTCACAAGCCATAAAGCGTTCATAAAAACTAGGCCAGCCTGAGGGACATTAAATGAACAACGTACAAACTTAGCGCTTAACGTACAGGCTTAACAAGACTGGCATACAACCGTAAAACGGTGTGGGACATGTGAGAGAACGCGATGGTGAGTAAAACTTTCGAGTAAACGTGAAAATATACGGAAAGATTTCAAACACCAGACAAACGATTTAACACATCGGACATTTGAGCAGAGTTTACTGATTCTACCTGATCAACTCTGTTTACAACAAGGTTCTGTGTCAAGATATTGGATTATGGAGCATTGTGGTACGGTTTGAAAATCCGTGTTAACAAATGAAAAACAACTAAGTTTATCAACTGTGATTGTAGTTTGGTACGGGAAATTTTGCAGAATTTAACAGAACACGTTTTGGAGACGACTAACACACTAGCCAATTAGATGCACCATAATTTGGATTTGCACTCCTAATTAGTTTACGTGTTCAAAAGCCGATTTCTTTAGAGAAAAAATCCAAAACTTAAAAATCTATATACCTGAAACGAAGAGGTATTAACTGGTTTCAATTTTGTTTTCAAAAATATTGTTCAAAAATTGAAGAGAAAATCGGGAACGGATCTAATAATCGAATTCTACCCGAACACAAACTGCGTTGGTATGGCCAGACAGGTAAAAATGAGAACCTTTGCAAGACAACTTCATAAAACCATCTCTTGAAAGTCTCATTCACAGGTAAGCATGTCACTATAATACAGTTTCTCTAATCACTTCTAATCTGTTTGCTCTATATTTAATCAAATTGACAAAGTATGCCTGAATGTGCTAGTTGATTGGCTCAATTTGCACATCACTCCGTTCTGATTGAACCATTGCGTTCAAGTGGGTGTTACATCCAACCTCTTTAGTGCAGAAATGCTAGACTCGATTTTCATTCTTGTTTGTACCTACCGGTAGCGTAATTGTAATGGAATCTGTGTGTTCAAAATGTCAGAAAGAATCAGATTTTGCGGTTATCGATTGCAGCTTACACGACAACTTCTGCGTTTCCTTCGGTTATGATTGAGTAATATGAGTAGTATTCACAATCGAATGTGGCCGGATGTTCAAATATAACGATTTGGTGCTGCTTGAAATAAGATCAACGGTGCAGTAGTTGAGATGGCGAATTCATGCAGCTGTGGATCCTGATCGCGGCAAGGATATATATTACTGACTAGTTCTAACAAGACCGAAGTTCAACAACAGTGCTTCGTTTCGAAAGAAGCTGGGTGAAACATTTATTTGATCACAGAACTGCATTTAATGAAACCAGCTATTATACTAACTGTGCACATCACTATCTACGCTACTGCATTTTGTATACCAGTCATTTTTAAACGGCTTTGTTTAAGTCAGATCAAGAGACATTTAAACTCAATAACCCACTGATCTCTGTCCCCTGTTCACCAGTCTAATCTTGGAGTATTGTTAACGGAAGAACCTAAACGTGAAGCAGGTGGTGGTTGTCGTGAAGCAACGAGTAAACTTGTTGTTGAATGTTCACAGGTCACGTGATACATCACAAGGCATAAATATGCGTTCTTGGTGTGGACAGATTGAACTGTTTTGATCGATCGCGTGTTTTCAAATACGGTTAAAACTAAACGGATAGTAAATGCTGTTTGTGGTTGTTTTGGTAGCGCTAGTCTCATCAAAATCGCATCAGGCCAATGACTATCGCCATAAATACGATAAATCACGACGAATCAATAAAAGCAAAAGCCAAATGATTCAACAACAAAAAATAGAATTTAGGGCTAAGTCATAGGAGGTACATTAACTGAAGGCAATCCGACCTATACTGCTACCTTGCCGAGGTGGTCGGGCTTGTGTATTGTTTTGATCCAGCGGGTCATGCTGACTAGGACTCCGGTCCTTCCAAGTGCAACCTTGACAGGCAGGCCAAAGGGGAGCAGTCAGACGAAAAGCAGTTACACTCATAGGATTGTATGTCGCACTGCTGACCGCACAGGAGTGTTTAGGTAGTGAGGCACGATTCTATGGGCATACAGCAGAACTATTTTCATAGTTGCGGCACTTCTATCTTCCATATCAGGAAGGAGGAGGTTGGAAAAGGTACCCTCAAACAAACAGCACTCCAATCGCCCAACGGTTGACCGTGACCGCCAGTATATTATCCAATACAAACGAAAAATATCTAGCATCTCCCAGAAGCCTGGTGCAGCTTCGAGGACATCCAGTGCGCGCAGCAATGCTCAGAATCAGAAATCAATGTCTTATTCACTGCGCCCTCGGGCTAGGCAAGCCCCTCACTGCCAAGTGAGTCAGACTCTTGAGTCATTAGCTCCGAGTAGGGTCCCTCAAAAAAACCCTGTATCCGGTTGTCTCGCCGGTCAGACTTTCGAGTCAGAGACTCGGGGTGGGGTCCCTCAAGTCAACCCCCTTCCGCGGGATAAACGACCGGGAAGTATCAGAAGTTGTCGTTCTCCTGAAATTGACATTATTCACCCAACACAACTTCCTCCTACTGTTTTACCCCCCATGTCTTCCGTCTTCCATATGCCTTCGGGCGATAGTTCTTTTCTGAGGGCAAGACAACTAGTAAACATAGGCGCCTTCAATGTCCGCACTCTCCGACAAGTCGGTCAGCAAGCTGCTCTGGCTAGTACTCTCTCAAGTCTTGGGCTTGATGTGCGTTGTGTGTCGGAGATGCGAGTCTACGATTCTAATACGGTTATACATTTTAGCTCACATACAGATAACTGTCGATCTAAGTGTTTCTCTCTCAGGGTTTCTGGTGACCCCGACTCTCGCAGTCAAGCTGGGGTGGCAATCGTACGGAGTTTCACAGCAGAGCAATGCTTGCTCGATTGGATCCAAGTGAACGGTCGCTTGTGCGCTGTCAGACTCAACACATCGGTTAAAGTCTGTCGACTCAAATCAGAAAGCCCTTGTATTTCCATTATACTGGTGTACGCTCCAACGGACAGCTGTTTAGATGCTACCAAAGATGTGTTCTATGATTTCCTCGTTGACCTCCTGAGGCAAACTAAACACTAAGAAGTCATCATACTAACAGGCTATTTTAATGCTCAGCTTGGTCGTCTTTCTTTGGATGAGAAGCGGCTAGGAGGTATGTTTGGTGTTCGAGCACAACGTACTGATAATGGAGAAAGACTGCTGAAGCTGTGCGCATCCCACGGTCTATATATTTCGAGCACCACATTCCAAAACAGGAAGAAGCACTGTGTTACTTGGAAACCTCCGGGTGTTTCTCAGCAGTTAACACAGTTGGATCATATAACAATCAGTTAAAGGTGGCGCCACTCTGTTAAAATCTGTCGTGCCTTTTGGAGCAACCACATGGACTCGGACCACGCTGTTGTGCGTGCCCGTTTATTTATCAGTTGCTCAGAGGTCAAACGCTCCGAAATACAAGGTACTTGGCTGGCATTCGAGCGATAAGAGTGTGAAGAACGCTCACCAAAAGGCGTTGGTGGGGGAGTTGCCCAGTTCGGGTCAAGTGACAGAACCTGACGAACATTGGAAACAAATCGTCGAAGCTATGAAAGCATGCTGTGAACAGGCATGTTCCGAAGGAGCAGTTCAGTTGCGACAGAAGTGAATTTCCGTCACCTCGATAAACCTCATGAACAAGCATCATTCGATCCCACCTGGTTCTCAATATGATGACGACCGTCGAGAACTTAAACGCAAACTGATTACAAGTTTGCGCAAAGACAGTGAACAATACTTGGTCGAACAATCGAAAGAGGTGGAAAAAGCCTTTTTATCTGGGAATAGCAGAAAGCTTTTTTCCCTGATCGGTGGTTGTACTGGTCGTCGAGTCGGTGTAAGTGAGACCATATGTGAAAAAGATGGTTCACTTATCATCAGCCAATCTCGCCAAATTGACAGGTGGGCTGAACATTTTGAAGAGCAGTTCAGCTGGCCTCA
>LUCH01001290.1:42520-55331 GCA_013368495.1 Paragonimus heterotremus | reverse complement strand
GCCTGTAATGTTGCTGATGAGATATCAACGAGGATTGCAAAGATACGAGTTGCCTTTGCCAAACTGCGTCATCTGTGGCGTAGAAAAGAAGTCCATTTGTCGCTGAAAGGAAGAGCATATGATGCCTGTGTGCGTTCCACTTTGATATATGGTTCGGAATTGTGGCCTGTTCACAAAGAAGATATCAAGAGACTTGCTGTGTTTGACCATAGCTGTTTTCGTCAATTGGCCCATATTAAGTGGACTGATCGCGTGAGCACTGTGGAAGTTCGCCGGCGCGTATTCCGGAACACTCGGGGTGCGCGATCAATTGGTCAACCAATCACGGTAAAACAGCTTGCGATGGTTGGGTCACGTACTCTTTATGTCATCTGATCGTTTACCTTACCGGGCATTATAAACTGAGACCACCAACAGTTGTGTAAAACCGCGTGGTGGTCAACCAACAACGTGGTCACGAAATATGAAGACTTTGATTGTTCCATTGGGCAGAGTGAGTAGGTGTCGCCCGCCTGAATGGGGTCCTCGTGGTCACTCAAACCACTAGTTAGAGACGCTATCCAAGATGTGTCGCAGTCAATGACGTACCTGTATCCATACCATTCCTAGTTCTTCCGTTTAGTCTTCTTTTATTAATTTTCACCCTTCTTAGTAACGTTTCTTTCTAGGATATTCCACGTCACTGTTGAGGTGAGCGGCGGTCCGAGCCACAGTACCTTTTGTTCAGACTGATGGCTGTTATGATGGTGATGAACTGAAGGCAATCATCGCATCGACTAAGAATTGGTTGATCAAAATTTCCCGCGTATCTCTCGGTAGTGAATGGTGGGACTTCGCTGTTTCATGTGTAAGACCGCATTGTCTGCATATCCTAATTATTCGGTTACCACACTTCAACTGGAGGGTAAAACTAAACTTAAGCAAGATAAAATTGGAGGAATCAATACTAATTCTCTGAACTGCATGGTACAGTCAAATTTTTCGATATTTCGGATACCTTCACAGGCAAACGAATACAAACCACGCTCTTTGAAGTGCGGTAGTCAACAGTATTGACATTTGCATTCAACCTGTATCACCGACCTAACAAAGAAATGGAGGGGATTCCACGACAGCGTTAATTTTATGTAAAAGATCTATGTCGTTCAATATTCTTAAAAATGCATACAATCCCCCAGATAGATTATCGGTAAATATAACCTCGATTCGGGAGAGGGATTAAAATAAAGAAATTTATGATTGAACCATTTCGCTCAATGCTGACAGAAATAACCGAAATGACTTCGTGAAGGAACAGCAAATGAACACCGAATGGTTGCGTTTCTTTAGCCATTACCAAACAATTATTAACAAGTGAGTTGCTTTAAACAACATTCATCTCCCACTTACTGGTATGCGCTGTTTTCCTTCTAGGCATCTTTTCAACGTTTATCCTATTAGTCATTCGTTGATGTTAGTGTGGACTAATTATGTCATTGCAAGTAAGCGGCGAGTGTATAGAATGAGTGGCAACACAGTTAACCAAAACGTTTTGTGAATGTGCAAGTCCGACGTACCGGGAATCCCGCTGATCCCATTACATAGGATTTGGTCACTGGGAAACAGTTTGCGAATGCTTCTCTATACGCTTCCGCACGGTCTGAGTCAAGGTAGAAATGACAGCTAGGCGACTGACGTAACATGGGTTAGATCGATTCAGATACGATTCATAGTCATTGGATCGGTAGGATTTTATCGGTTTCCCGGCTGAGGCCCACAGTTCGATAGTGATCACGCACCGTCAAAAGCGTGTAACGTCGACGACGTGAGACATTTTTTTATATACGGATATTGGCACTTTATATCTGCAACTTTTATCGTTATGTCGTCTGTTACGTGGGGCTAAACAGAGTATATGTGTAAATGTACGTACATTAATTCTTTGTATTGCAACGCTTTTCAAGTAGAGCTACAACTGGTAGTTGCACTGTGTGGTAAAGTAGATTTACACAGCCAACTTTAGTGCATTTGGCTTATCCCGATTTAGATAACATTCTCCCTAACGTACCATAACAACCAGAAACGTTAGATGTTCATGAATAAACATACAAACGACACCCGGAATCACTAATGAGAGTTGTGTTATGAGTATTTCGACCAGCTTGACTGACTACAATGTCACTTGAATGTAACATTTGTTGATGATCTAAGAGTGTTGTCACATTTAAATAGCTCGGAAATCACTGAGGCAGATTTTGTCGTAAACTCTTGTCTAATTAATGAGACCAGGGACTTCTCTACGACAATCTAGTTTCCTTCTATGTTATCAAAACTAACTGTTCCAAATGTCTGTCGGTGAGAGTAAGGAAACACGTTTTGCACATGGCACGACTGATTATTCATAACCTGTGAAAGAAAACATCTGTACGATAAGTGTGAAACATGCTCCACAGAGATGTTATATTCTGCTGCATCTAAGCAAGTTTGTCACATCAAAAATTCACGTGCAACTTTGTGTAAATTAGCTGAAAGAAAGCCAACTGTTACGCAAAGTTACTGATAGGAATATATCATAATGTGACATTGATGACTCATTATCACACAACCATATGATGAAATGTGCATATTCTGTATACATAAAGTTTAATCCCCAGGGGTAATATAATAGACAGAATGAGGTAATACATGAAATCCCAAAAGGTTTGCATCTAAGTAATTAACGTCGCAAGTAATATTAGATGAACAAAGAAGATTCCATTAGCGTGCAATGATAAGTTGACATTCAATAATATAAAAAGTGATTAGTAGGGGATTTTGGTCCAGTGTTTCTTTTTGAAAGAAGCCGACTGGAAAGTCTATGGGAATGCAACAGCTGCGATCAATTGTGGGTGATGTTCAATCCAAATGTAAAAACTGTAGACTTGTAGACAGTAGTGATCGCACAGTAGAATTAACTAAAAATTTAGAACACGATAAACCCTGTCGAGGTTTTAAGACGTTGCACAAGTCTCTGCGGAAACGTACATCTCTACTCTATAGAAAAACCCTCATACCCTTTCATACGGCAAAAGTTTGAGGAAAGAACAAGTCGTACGGTCATCTCATTTTTCTCGTTGATTTCTGGACAATGTAGACTTCACGTAATTGACCACGTACATAGGTGAATTGTAATTTACTATGAAATTCTGAAAGTGTTTTTGACCCAAATCAGAATATACTTCTTGACGTGATGGAGAAACTGTCATTCTGTTCTGCCAAAACAAGTGACCACCATACTGCATACGAAGACGAAGATTATCAGCAAACTGATGGTGTTATTATGTGCATTCCCCTGTGATCGTTGCTTGTTGCATTAGTTACTGTTTATCTCGACAGGACGATTGTCTTTCAAAAGCGACGATGTCAGCGATATGTTAAGAATATGTCTGACAAGAATAGTTGCGCGTACTTTCAACAGGCGGACAGGTAACGATTACCTTGAGATGAGAAACGAAAAAATGCACTGGTTTGTTGGCGGTATAGTAGTGTGTTTGGCAGAAATCGGATTTTCCACTCTGTAGTAGAGGAAGTTGTAAATCTTGGCCACAAGAGTAATGCGACCGTCCCCGTTAATTGCTCCCAAGACAAACCAAAAGAGGGGTTCAGAAACCATTTTGTGCCACCTCAACAACGTTTGAGCCAGGGCGAAAATTATAGGGTACTTATGTGATACATAGCTACCTACAAGCATTCTCAAATCAGAAGATCAAAAGACAGTTTATCAAAATAGTAGTTAATGGTCACTAGGCCACCTATGAAAATAGCAGAATAAAGGTCAAACAAGTGAAAAAACAGCGAAAATTACCTCTCGACCGTTCAGGACACTTCTGTTCATGCATACTGGATAGGATCGTTTTCTCGGGAAATGAGGTGGTTTTGAGTGAAAAAACCGATTCCCTAGCAAGAAATGAGGTCACTTATCTAGAGACTAGCAACGGTAGGTCGGGCTCTTCTTTCGAGCTGAAGCCTTTGCAACTCACAAGGTCAATGGCTGAAAATGCCAAGTCAGATTGCTGTAAACTACATCAGTGGCGTGGATATTGTTGTTGTTGTTTGGCCGAATTATCTGTGGAGTGAGTGCACTTAATGATGTGGGAAAGTGAAAAGTGTACGGAAGCTTCTTTACTAATGACGCTTTTTTTTCATTTATAGTTCGGCTGTTTGTTTACAAGGTGTGGCCATCTTGATGTTAAATGATTGAGTATAGACATTGTGGTCTTAAACAATTAGGTCTCTTTCCATTATGTTCTCTCTTAGTTAAGGTTTCCTTTATATTCCATGGTTGTATGCCAATTAAGCATCAGCGAGAACCACTGACGATTTCACGACTTCGATCATTCCTACTACCCGGTCATCGACTGTATCAGTTAAGACGCCAGTTCTTGTAGACGCCAAGTCACATTTTACTCGTGAATTTACACGTGGGTGTTTTGCAACCCAAACTGAAAGAATAGAGAGACATTTACACTACCGGTGTGGATTGAAAACAAGCTTGAATGCAACGAGATGGCTTAACTAGTTGTGAACCCAACAAAGGACTGGAAACAGCGTCGTCAGTTGCTCGTCACCTTCCACTTTACCGACCGCTAGTCAAGTCGACAGAAATGTTTTGCATCTTCAAGATCACAAACAATAAGAAGTTGCTCTGATTTGTAGAGGTGATAACATTTACGAAATGATGTCTGCACCGTGTATACGGAAAAAGCTGTATATCACAATCCGTTGAATATAATGAAGAATTGGTTATGGGGCACTACATGTGCAGTGTGTGAACCTTGTCTGGTGTAGTAACTTTTGTTCATCTGCCTCACAGTTTCGATCTGTCCTCTTTTGTTACAAGTCCAAACTCCACTGTCGTTTATACATTACATCACATTGAGGAATTATCTGAGGAGATTTATTAGGCAGTATAAAATTTTCGCTTCATATTTCAAATTGTTATTACTGATAGCTGTGCATTCAAACATAATGTGCACTGTATTACATAAACACTATAGGAAAAACATCGCGGCTGGAAAACGATTTTCTTAAATCAGTTGACAGCAAAATCTTGCTGGTATAATTCACTCTGTTGGAACCGTCTGACAATCGATTTGAATGTATCTGGGCTACTTTCGGCATTTGGTAGTTTCATTTTCGAGTACATAATTAATGGACACGAACTTATTGTGCCAACCTAAATACTTCATTTTTATGGATAAAGAGGTGACACCTCCCAGAACAACAAGTAACAACTGGAAGGTAAAGCAAAAACACACCATTCTGCGTTGTCACCAGTCAGATTTGGAACCACGTGGCTCTGCGGAAGCAAAATGTCATGATGGTAAATTTTATGACACTCATTCTCTCATAATCGTGTGTACATTCATCTTGTTGTCACGTTGTTTTTCTAATTCAGGTTGTTAATATTAATAATGAGCATTACTATCATTATGACAGAAGCTTGAATGGTAATCGTGTTTTGTCGCTTTTATTTTGATAGATATGAAAGTCGAACTACGATCAACCATAAAAACTGAGTCAAAACTATGGTCTGTTACGTCTGTATGATAAAACGAAACAAGATAACGACGTCCGTTATTGGCGACGTTCGCTATAATCAACAGGCTTATAGAGAGGGGAGATTAACAACAGTATTACTACCCAGAGTCAGAACCGGACGACAGAGCCTGCCGTAATACTTGTAAGTAGTGTGGCAGATTTCCTAATTTAAATGAGACCCAGTTAGGGAAGATAAGAGCTTCGGCTGAATTTGAATCGGAGACAGAAACAGCATGCCTAAACGCAACAAACGCACTTCCAGCTGAGTTACTAAGCCCCGCCTGGAGCGGGGAAATTTCACATTTGGATTCAGTCATCCCCGAAATCACCACTGGAAAGATGCACCCCAGTTTACATCGCCCACTGGAACAAACGGTTTCAGCAACATCATCAAAGGCGCGGTTAGAGGCCAGGTTCAAGCGCAAACTCAGCCTAAATGATAAGGTACCTGTTTACGACTGGTTGGTGGATGTAGGCTTATCCAATAGTCACTATTTTGCAGCAGAATACATGAATCAAGAGACCAAACAACTGCATTAACAGATCAAAATGTACCATGCGGCTAAGATCAAAACCGCAGATAGAACGTCAATCACTTGTTACACCGTGCTGAAAACAGTCATCGCGCAGACGTGTCTAACAAAATTCAGCTGATCCACAAGCTTCCGACCACTCAACTCAATGCAGTCAGATAGCAGATTTAGGCGGCTGCCACGTGGAGAACTAGTAGATAAAGCAGTTCAGTAAATTGCTCATGAAACGTTTCCTTGAGACTTTGCAACTTCCCTTGCATCGAGTTATCCACTTCTCACTAACCAACACACACATTTGATCTCTACTACGGGGCGTAAACCAACCTCGTACCCAGAAAGATGAGTAGTGAGCAATACGACTCACTTTTTTACTCCGATACCTCAATCTATCTCCTTTCATAATTGTATTGACCCAGTGTTAAGGTAACATAAAACCTCTGTTCCACACGCTTTTTTCTCAAACTAGCTAGGGAGTTGTACGCCATTAGGAGACAAAACTGTTCTGACTACCGCCTAAAGTTTCTATTGCTCAAAAACATTTCAAAATAAAACACCGGTAGTCGGTTTGTGGAAATAAAGCCAGTACATTTGCCCACCCATCTGTATTCTATGCTCCATCCACCTACAATCTGTAGCTAATGTCGGTTTTCACCTGAACACTTGTGTACACGCTAAACTAAAACACACTACAAACAATAGGCTCTAAGGAAATGTATTGCAGATTACTATGAGTTAAACGACTTATCAATCACGAGTGACTGAAAGTAACGATGAGCGACCATCTCAGGTCTACGATATAGAGAGAAGACACGTAATTTCAGTGAAATCAGAAGGAAACCCGAAACTTTTTAACACAAGGCTGAATTTTGTGTCCTGATCATGAACAGCTAAAACCTTTACAGATTGCAATATTTATTTGCATAGTGTAGCGCTTCTGCTCGGTTCATACGACCAGTCAGACATACAGTCTTAAAGGCATTTCCAACCTCAAACTCAACAGCAGTAAATCTCTGTAATCAGGTTAATTATGAAATAAATACCCGTCACGTAGGCTCGTGAAATTCACATCCACGAAAACATTCAGGATAGGACATTCAGCAAAAAAGAACAATTAGCCTCCTGTTTCACTGTTGCGAGAGCATACAATCGATTGGGTAAGGATTCTATTTCTGACACTAGTGTTTGTGAGCTGAGCGCGTTGATAGTTGCACTTTCAAACGTTACCTATAATCGAGTGGGAGTTGTTCCCGGATTGGTTGTTCGATTAGTTGAGAAGTATGGAGAAGGTTTTGTTGTCTGTACTTGGTAGCCGGTAGCCAGTCAGGTATAATTAATCAATATCATATGTATACGGTTTTGTTTATTAGTGGATAATCATTAATTGGAGTTGGTGGAAAATGAACACACTTCAAATTTCGTTGTGCGCAGCATGTGAAATAAAATATCTTAGGCTGATAGAAGGCACATTTGTATTCATATGTGCATAAAGTATAGAATGACAGTAATTTGGAACTAACACGGCTTCCGTTACGATTCATATCCCACTTCCGGCGCTGGTTGTTTCCTGATCAATTCCTTTACTTCTGACAAATTTGGATCCCTTTAACTGGTATCCGAACATGTGAGCTGAACTTCCGTAAATAAGTATAGATGGATAAGTTAAGATATTGCTAAATTGTAGGGCCTTGAATTATAAAATTGTGCACCAAAACAACACTGTGCACTTACGTGCAAAACAAGGAAAATTTGTGGAAGTTAATCAGATTGAGGGCTTCATCATAAATAGTAAAATAGTAATTTAGTTCAATCAAAAGCACTCGATTACTTCACCAAATACTGGAGATATTTAAAATCATAAACCAGCCATATAAAAATGTTGATACTCGCCAAAAACGTGGCACAGACCAAATCTCTCACGCTTATTTATTTAGCAGAAATTCTCATCTGATTCACTCAAGGTTTAACAACATCATATTTGATTCCAATCAAGCTAACAGGTATACTAATATATGAAACTCCTAAAACACTTTTCGATTAAATCCCAGAAAGTACTCCCAACCGTTAAGTTAAAGTGATTTTAGCTCATGAAGTAAATTTGTGCACTATACCATCAGTTACATGCTCGATAAATGCATATGCTGTGACAACCCGTTTTCCTAAATATTCATTTCAAATTTGTTGTTCGTGAAGCACACGTTTTGATTATTTCAGCTGTATCGTCTGTTTCGGAAAGTTTATATTTGTCTTCTCAGATAGTGATGATTTGAAATCAGCAAAGATGTTATCATAAAAAAAGACGAACATCGCCTAGATTTTTGCCAGCAAGATGGACAGCTGGCAATCTCGTAGCGCATTTGTTATCATATAATCTGAGTAACCTCACTGTGATTTGTAAAATCACACATTTATGACTGATTAATAATCTATCATCTTCCGTCATACTGAGTACACTAGAACACTTAGGGATTAGTTTGCACAGGTGAGATTTTTCAACTAGTTAGCTCCAGAATTCCAGTAATAAAATTGTGTTACTTCAAACTAACAAAGTCAAACAAAAATTGAAGCTGACGCACAAATTTCTCATATCACCTTCTGCATACCAGTCATAGTCCACGTGATTTATGGCAGTTTGTTGTTCATACTGATTCGGTATGCTATCGTTATTTCATACATCTTTACTTATTTGAATTAGATCAGACGCATTTTCTTCCTAGAACTTCACGTAAAAGTAACTGAACCGTACCTTAAGCTACGTACCTAGTCATATCATCTGTCTGGCGAACTCAGAAGAGGATTGATCATATTTATAGCTATTCCAAAACGCTGGGAAGTAAGTGAAAACCACGAAGACTGTCAATAACGTAACTATAATTGTTCAGCTTGGAGGCACTGTGACGCAACTCACATTAGTGGAACACTCCATAGATGGATCCGTAATGTACGACAGATCGAACAAGTTTTGTTTGGTCAACTTACTTTTCGGTTTTCATTATTCATCTGGATGCTGTTAAAACAAGTTTCGATTTTACTTTTAAAAAAAGTTTCTTTCTTGTTAACTCTAGGGGATAAAAATTACTTACGCCAAGGTACTCCATATTTTGTAGAACTTTCTTGCTTTCCAAGTTCGTGGCGTTCATAGATTGTGCTTAGGCAGTCAATCAGCTGGATCATTTAGTGAATTTCAGATGTCACAGTTGGTTGGGTAGGTAACAAGTTCCAAATACGAGATTTCTGAGCACCTGGCGTAGTTTCGCTGGTAGAGCATTTGCTGAGTTTGGACATGTTGTTTTTGTCGTTGGTTCGAATCCAACCGAAGTCCAGATTTTTCTCAGCTGGATTTCCCCTATATTGTACAGATGTCCGATATAATGAACTAAACTTCTAGCCATCCGATAAAGTGTTTGTCTTTTCTAGTGCAAACATTCTCCGACAACCGTATACGATCACTTTGACACTTAGCTGTCTTTCTTAGAGGCAAAGCAGTAATAAACATCTTTCTAATGGTAATATGAGTAAGAAGCAGATCACGTTATGCTTAAACAGCTTTTATTGGAAATGACGTGTTTACAGAGAATAAAAAGCTGCCGCAAAATGACTAAATTACACGCTGCGCCCGTATTGTGCAAAAGGGTAGCACGATGTGTTTTTGTTATGCCACTTCAGTTTTTCAAAACACCAAGTCTAGATGCTTCCAGCGAGAATGCACTGTGCTTCTCAGTGCAAACTCCCCCGTGCTCACTTTGAAGCAGCCTCAAAATCAGCTATTGTTCTGCATAGATTGTTCAGACCATATATTTTCGATGAGGATAAAACCAAGGTTGCGAGAAAAAGGGTCATTCCAAAACTTTGATTTCTGACAATATAGCCAATCTCTCCTGATAAACTATTTATGGACTAAAGCATTATCTAACTGGAAGATTACGGACCCCCACTAATTTGAAAAAATTAACGCATACAGAAAGCGTTCAAGCATGTGAATTTAAGAGTAATTGTTCTGGCTTCCGTCTAGTCTGTTCAGTTCACTTAATCAAACGGTCAGTGTAGCATTCCGTAGAATTATCGAACATCCACACTTAGTTCGCCGGCTAAAGCTCACCACCTCCTTCGAACAATTATTTAGGAGCACTTCCAAGCATCGGCTACTTCACTACCATGGGTTCCTCGTCGGCAAAGCGAGGGAAATGTCACTGGGGATCCAAGGAAACCTTATTTATGGACAAGATCAACTGATACTTTATCAGCTTCTGATGTACCTTCTCTGAAGATGATTCTTTGTGACTACTTTTAAACACCGAATGCGAATTTCCAACTCATCCATTCCAACTTCAATACTGTGTCTTGTGCCAAATGACTCATGTGTATCTTTATTCGAAGGACCTTGTTTTGCGTATACTGACCATGATATTGGCAAAGTTAAAGCAAATTGTCCATTCTGGTGATGTTTTTTTCGTGTTTGATTCTGTTGAAAGTTTTTTTGTAGGACCGTGTAGAACATGGCTACGTATTAATCTCTAACTCCTGTTACCTCGTTAAATCAAAGGAACCTGACAACTAGATGCAAAAAGAATCTACAAGTATAACAACACGATTCTAAACATTTTGTAGTGAGGCCGTTTTTAATCGCTCTTCAGGACTATGGTGCACATCTGCTGTATCGGTAGCTAATTTTAATACAGATCATGTATAGCACTGATGAAATCGCCCATCTTCCCATTCACCTTTGCGTACGACGTCCTTCAGTTCTCTTAAACTGTACGTTACAGTATATCAAAAAGGTTGGGGTCTTTCATCTGGACAGTGGCACACATTCGTTCCCCAAACAATGGACGGTCGTGTGATAAACTAATGCTTGACCAACGCTTTATTTCGATAGTAAAATGTTAATATGGAGCAACAATGTTACTTAAAGTGGTTGTTCCCATAGCTTTGTGTATAATTAATTTTCTTTAATGCAATCCAACGAGATTTCTTTTTATAAACAGTGATCGTGGTCCAGTTAAGACTTAGCAAGATATTTCTCAGTTGTGTAGTGGCCGTATGATTTTGACAATAGGTGCATTTCTGATATGTAATAATTTACCGCAGATCCATCGAAATAAAACTTAAAATAAAAGTTCAACATCCTACCCTAAGCAGTCTGTTCAACCGGATAACATCATCAGAACGCAGAAATTACAAGGCTCACGAACTCCAGTATTAGTTAGTCAACACTTGCGTGAAGTAGAACGCTGCAAGTTGCACACGATGATTGGCTTAAAACAATCTTCAATGGAATTATTATTGCAATTTAGGTTTACTATAAATGACTTTGCTATGAACCACTCGTCGCTAAATTTTGCCCCCTTGTTTGATAAACCGAACCAAAAATTATTAAACCCGCACGCCATGGCACAATACTAGCGACATATAACCACAAACGGCACGGTGGTGGGTCCACTCTCAGCTGCCGCGACCATAGCTGAGAGTAACCGGCGCAGGCATGACTTTGTGTGCGGCACAACATTGAAAAGCAGAAGCTGTCAACTTAAATTTCTTAGGTCTGCAGCAAGCTGAACACTGTTCACCGGTAATCCCCATTTCTGAGTTTAAATAAATCAACCAGAAAATGGTGTCAGTACAACACTGTACGAAATATTATGTTCTTGAAAGTTTAGCCCAAACCTACAGTCACATCACAAAATAAAGTCCGCCTTACCCACGGCTGTTTTGAGATAAGTGTGTTGGTCAGTACTTCACTGAACGTACGTTAGGTACGGTGAGATTACTGAGTTTGAAATGGAAGCCACAATAGCCTGTGAATAATCCACCGGTTGCTTAGCCATCTGTGCAGAATACAAACAGGTCATCATTATTCGTTCAGAAGAACAAAGGACTAACGTTCACCTCAACTTCTGAGGAATAAGCAAAGGCTGGTAACCCCGCTTTCAAGTTGTTTCAATGCGACATATCTCTTGACGTCACCAGATATTTTTCAGCTGTCGGAAAACAAAAAACCTGAGGTGTTCAGGTGGTGAGAAATATTGGAGAAGGTCACACCTGGCGGCAGGACGATTCGACAACTCCAGTAACTGTCCAATCAATCGGGTTTTAACAGACTGCTCAGCTGTTACCTGATTACTTTATATGTTTATACCTGCTGTAATATCTTCAGGTCTGACTTATTTATTTCCGTCACGTTAAAGTAATTAATAGAAATCTTAATTTACTTAAGCGAACGCTTTCAGGACCAAAGAGCTTCATTACTGCTGTAAATAAATGGCCTACATAATGTATAAGTGACCCTAAACCAAAAGTTCCTTCGATTTTATTCACCAACTTCCATATTTTTCTGTTAAAAATATACTCTTAAAGGTAACTTAGTGCCAAGTTAGAACGATACTAAATTGCAAGAATCGGGACGCCGTCCGCAGTCTGTAAGCTTGCAGTTTATTTTAACATTCTGGAAGGTCGTTTCTTTCCAAAACTTGACTGTAGTTGTGTAACGTTTTATGAAAGCTATAATACACCACAATGATCAGTCCCCAATTCATATCGAAGGGAATAACCCCAGAAAGCACAAGCACACGCAGTGGTCTGCAACAAACGGCGACCATGACATCAGTGTTGAACCGTAAGAAAATGAATAATCATTATCTAGTGTGTAGCGACTATAACATGATATTTTTGATAGTCGCATTCACTTGTACATTTGTGATGATTTTGGCTTTTTGCTTACTTTT
>LUCH01001290.1:0-23995 GCA_013368495.1 Paragonimus heterotremus | reverse complement strand
TGCACGTCCGCACGGCGTGTTTTGACGGTCGCCGCAGAAGCATGCCAGCCTCCAATGCGGAGCCGGAAACAATTTTGAGCAGCCTCCGTAACGCATTTACATTCGCCAGTGCGGAACACTGCTGAGATAGTAACTGTTGCAGTTAGGTCCTTCTCGCCCATTGTGAAAAGGTTAATTGACGAGTCACGATTAGCAGTAATATCGTGGTCTAGCAGTGTCTAAGACTTGTGGACGGTAGAATCGGAGAGGTTGAATACCATTACACATTGGTCACGAGGATGGTGCACCATTCACAAACGTGACAGTGCCTCCTCCCACTGTTTTTCCGCGAGGCGAGTTCCACATTGTCATTTGGGACATGGCCAACCTCTATGGATTTTGGTCTGGTGGTTAGCGCAGTCATCACCGCTTTTATCCTTCACTTGCGTGTAACTTCGGTTCTCTCCATACAACATGCAGACGGGTCACTCGTGACTCTCGCTACCACATTGACAGACTTCGGCCTGCTAAAAACTGGGGTGCATGTTGGTGGTAGTAGCTCAGGGATCAACCATACTAGTGTATTTGCGCCGGAGGCAACAGAACACACGTACCCTTCACGTCGTTCACACACAGTGAAGCTTGAGTGAGTTTGTTATTTTCATGCCGCGTCGACTTCGTCCGTGTGTTTTCTTGAAATGCCCGTGTGAGAATGAGAGCATCAGACAATAAGTGGATTTTTGGGACATTCTGCAGTACGTCCCAACCTGGTGTTCATTTGTTAATGTTCAAACTGTCTTACTGGTGGCGACCAAGTTCTACGTGCACAACCTCTTTTATACCTATTATGTAGAGGTTACGTAGACCAGTAATGTTGTCGGCTGCGTCAATTGTGTGTGTCGAGGAGAGCAAAGGAACATAGGTTGGTCCTCGTGATACTTCACTAATTGAAGAATCTTCCTCGTCCTGGCTGAGGACGTCTGGATCCAATAGAAAATTTTAGATGGCATTACCACCTGCTTTGGCTTCCAATCCAACGACCAATGGTTAGCATAATCTAGGTTTTTTTGGAAAGTTAAGTCACGCGCCTTGAGCGCCTCTACTTTATCCATCTTCTCAGTGATAGCATCTAAACTAGTCGATAGACTGGAAAGAGCTTATCGACCTCCTCGAAAGCCACTTTGAGAATGCCAAAATATGTTTCATGCACAGACGTATTCGCAGGTTCCCTTTTGTATTATACGTTCAAACATTTGCCAGTGATGCCAGTCAGACACACCGGTGGGGGCTTTGAGATAACAGAGTGGTTATGACTTTTCAGGATAGGCACTTTGATGACCTTTACAATCCCTCGCGGATACATTTGCATTTGGTGTGAGGTTGGAAGTACGATCCAAAGGCGATCTTAAAGATTTGGCTAATGATTCCAAAATGATCTTGTAAGTGCTGTCCTCCCATGGCAGCTTCGTGTGGTTCATCAAGTTTACCGATTGTGCAGCTTAGCGGGGCTGAATACCCGCATCTACAGTGGTTTTGCTCTCTCACCTCGAAAGGACCTGAGGCGCTTCATTTTTCAAATGATAAACGTTTGAGATGGCGCCCTCAGCGAGTCTTCTTCACCCATGTCGGCAGCTGTGTTCCCTCCACTGTAAGTAACTGTGGTCACAGTTTCCTGCATTGAGAATAGCATGGACCAAGCGTAGCCATATAATGGCTCAAAGTTCTGTATATTGGCGAGTGCTGGATGAAGTATACATAATAGCTTTAACTGCTACGTCTTAGACGCTTTCGTGTGGCACGAGCTTTTGGACGCCTTTCGCAGAACGGATGTTCTCCAAGACATTTATGGTCAATGGACCGCTCACCTAATGCTGAGGCCAACCGAAGGTTTCCGACCTCCAAGTTCAGAGGACGTTCTTTTTGTTGTACACCCGGAGGTTATCGACACAGCTTGCCGGCAATATATCAACGCCGGCTATGGAATCTGGTAGTTTCGGGTCATGTTGCTCAACCTCTGATACCACATTTCCATCGCCACTTTAGTAAAAAAAAAGTTGCATTTGTTTGTTTGTTTAACCGAGAGAGAAAGCCGCAGTTGGCAATCCATCGTTGTATGACCCATTCTTCCAAGCGGTGCTATCAACGAAAGGATTACAATAAAACTGCTGAGATCAATAATGGTTAAGTATAAAATCGAGTCTGTGGCGTTTTCATTGCTGTATACTTTATTTTGCTTACCTTGCCTAACTGCTGCATCAAACTCTGCTGTACATTCTTGTGTGAACTAGCAAACGTCAAATACAGAACTTTTCAACCACCTCAGCTTCGCGCAAGTTGTTACTGTCCAGCCGTCCTCGAGCAACGCGGAGAGGAATAACCACCCTCGAATCCAGAACCAAACTTAATTCAAGGTTTCACGGTACTCGCTTGTAAGCAGTAGACTATGTAAAAACAAGAATCAGCTGCATACCTGAACTGTGTAGATCGGTATCAACGATGAAACTGTGTTGCAGATCACAAATCGACCGCTTTAAGGCAAGTAGACATTATAAAATGGACGCAGAAGGTCACTTCATAATAATGTAAACGGAACAGAAAAGGTTCACCGCCGGTGAAGCATGCCAAATGAAAACAAGTAGATTACACAGTGACCTCCAAACGGGCCAAGCAAAAGGTGCGAGTGAGTACAGTCAAGTTGCAAAAGTGAGAGGCAGTGAAATAAGCTGGTGCCCAACAGAAAGATTAGACATCAGAAACGTATGGGGGGATTTTCCAGTAGATTCAGCAGATACGCGATACGTACGTAATATTTTTTCTATAAACGCCGGTAAATGATAGACGGCTGAAACTTTCTGTTTTAGAATATAATTTCAGCTTTATAGCTTTGCACCGTCAGCTGCGCTTCGGGCAGTTCCAGTAAACCCAAGTGTCACTGGACGTTTCAAGAACACTGTTCGTTTTTTATAAGTCCGGCCGTTGACTTCACTCGTTATTTTGTGTTGAGGTTTATTTGCGTCCCACTCATTTTTTCACTGATAATTGGTCGGCTCGACGTGGCTGTTATCTCACGTCACGTTTGGGCATTATGTCTTGGAATTATCCGGGTGTGGTGCTTCACTTGACAATGATTTCGTCGAAGCTTCTATCAATATTCAACCACTCAGTTTTGCATTTTTTAACCCCAGATTGTAGTTTGGACAATTCGAGGCTATATTCATGAATTGTACCGCCGAATCCCAGTCTATGACGCGTCGTATGTTGTCCATTTCGTCCCAGCTGAAATCGCCGAAGATGTTAGTGGTCTCACCAACGACATGCCTTCGGAGAACCAATATTACACCCCAAAAGGAGCCTCAGTAAATGAAATCAGTCAATCGCAGCGAGAGAAATTAGATCAACTCTTGTCCAAAACTATGCCAGGAGTTAGTGGACCGTCACAGATCTCCCGACGTACGCAGCAGTTGCCTGAACCCCGTAAAATAGGCGATCATATTTTCCAAAAATATGGTTGAAAAATCTACCTACGTCTACTCGCAAAATGCTGGCATCGTTTAGTTTCACCGTCCCCATTATGAAGCTAGCGGACGCTGTCGATAAAATATTGGGATCAAACTCATCTTTCCAGATTGCATCTGGCAACTTATCCGCTCCATCTAAGCAGCCAAATAGCGCACTTACCGAGCAGTTGATCGCATCCTCAACACATATGCGACAAGGGATGAAACATATTCCCCGTAAGCGTCCGCCATCATCTGAAATGCGCTCATTCAGTCGCCGGCGTTTCCGTACACGAGGCGGGAATATATCATTTCTACTGGAATCAACATAACATGGTCATCGCGCAAGAAACTGTGATAAGCCGTGTTCATTCAACTCCACTTCTTCGGCCGGTCAGTAGAGGCTGTGATCTCTCTGGCTGAATCCCAACATTTAGCTTATTCTTCATATCTGACAAGTCTACTGGTATCAGAATTTTCATTGATACCGGAGTCAATGTGAGTCTCATTCCACGACGACAGGAAAAATTTCTTCAGCTAATTTGTCGGTGCTGCTGTCCACTAATGAAAGTCCAATAGCAATCTACAGCGAAGGCCCGCTCAAACCTGATCCAGACTTGCGAATAAAATTCCTTGAATGCCAGTAGTAGACCATGAGTTCTTGAGCTGTCGTGTTCGGGAAGATTATTTTACCGGGAAAAATTGCTTTATTGGCTTGATACCTGGCGCGGAAACTAAAATCTTCTTGGACTTGTATCTGTTTTCTTAACTGACTGTTAATTGAAAACGGCCTAATCGTAATTGTTTTTCGAAAATCGGTATGGCTGCGGTTGTTGTGGTCGATTGCGTGTGGCAGTGTTTACACAAGAAAGCTGAGGTTATTTCTAATTTGTTTCCTCATTTTTTCCATTTTATTCCCAATAATTCTTTTTCTATTTGTAGAAAATGGATTATTTCGCAACTTTCAAGGTGACTTCTGAGAATCATGAAGTTTACACTTTCTCAAATTCCATGAGTACCTTCAGGGGTAAATGGATGGTGTGAGCGTTATTCACGTTCATGGGAGGGGCAGTAGGTCGAAAACTGCCTTGAAGTACGGTAAGATGAGGTGACATGGTTTCCTGAAATCCGTGCAGATTTATTATCGCTGAACGAAGTACAAAAAGCGTGCGAGTGTATGCAGGGGTGTGCAAAGTGTCTAGTGGGTTAGCTGTTATTGGTTTTAACGGAACAGTTCTCGCGACACATGTTGCAGATAAACATTTCGTCCGGTCCGACTAGATGCGTGTCTGGTTGTCATCTTTTTCGAGTTGGAGTACAACCATCCACTCATTCGTCCGCTTTATGAGTCCCATCCTACGAATCGTTCATCCGCCATCAGTGAATTTAACGGATACAGGAGTCAGTTCCAGTACAGCGCTCCGATTGCTGACGGTAAGCAATATGTAGCGGATAATTACGAGAAGTTTGTCATAACCGCTGACGTTGGAAACATAGGTCGCAAGTTAAAGCCTGCATTTTCAAGTGAGTTTGTTACGTGAGATTGGTCACAAAACATTAGGGAACGTTGGTGAAGTTCTGTCGGTGATTAGTGCGATAGGTGTGGTGCGCACCGTGGGGAATGAAGATAACAGATACACGCATATCTGCTTCGCCCGGCGAACGTAAATTGGACTATTTCGACGTTTCCCGCAAGTTGTGAATGTAGATACCACTCACGGGACAAACAGGCAAGAGCACATCATTGTATATTTTCCCATACTTTCGAAGGTGGAAGTTATATGGGTTCCTCGTAACAGACGGCAAGGGACTCGACCGGCCTGTGATGTACGGGTACGTTCGCAGTGAGAAGTATGCTCCACTGCGTAGACTGTTCACTATTTTTCGGGAAATGACGGACGAGCAGATTGCGGTGATAACATTTGTCATGGATGAGATGGTTGCGCAAATGAGAACCCATGTGGTGTTTGGCTGTGACATCTTGTTGTGTTAGCTTCATGTGCGTGATACCGTTCGTATGTATGTTAATGGGTAGAATTTGTCCATCACATTTGTTAAGAGACAAACTCTTTTCGCCCTCATTATCTCTTCAGCCGAATGGCCATGGCAGACAATGAAGAAGAGTAAGTTGCACTGTTACACAGTTTACCGTAGGTGCAAAAGTGATCTGTACATCATCGGCCGAACGTATAAGACGTTTTTGAAGTACTTGGTGTGTCACTGGCTGTACATCAAGCCAATGTGGGCCACCTGTGCACAGAACCCTGTTGCCCACTGTAACCATCGAACGAATAATAGGCTGGAGAACGCAGACGGGTAGTTGAAGAGGAGGACACACCCGAGAGAAGTCCTAGCCTCCGTCATTCAGAAAATATGGATCCACAGCTAGTGGCTGCAGTCGGAGTGTGAAATACAAACGACCTATAGGGGAGACCGTCGTGAGTTGGTGGATGTCGACTGGTACGTGAAGAGCATTCTTTACAGAAAGACCACATTCGCAAGTCACTTTGTCCAAAAACACCTGAAGGGACGGACTCCACGGCTCCCTTTCGAAAAGGTATCTGAGTGCAAGGTAGGCGCTCCCCTAGTAATCACCTTGAACATTGCAGTTTCATGTGCAACAAGATGACGATGCTTTTGTCGTGGACAGCGTACAGGGCTCCGTAGCTGTACTTTTTACCGTACAATATGGCTCCCATGCGTACAAATTCTATCGGTGTTTCGGAAACATTTCCACCCCTGTGGTAAGGTCTTGTTCAGTTTTCATTTCCATATACAAATGTCGCGTCCCCATTGGTGAACGGTGGCTGGCAGAGTACAGCTTGCCACTTCGACGGCTGGTAATCGCACAGCTTCGGTCGCTTGCTGCAGCCGATTTCAATCGTCACTGTAAAGCCATGCATCAAGTACTTGGAAAACTGCACGATTGAAACAACCGCACGGCGGTGACCTGCCTTAACAGAATCATTACGTTTGCCAATAAGATAGTGGAACGTGTTAAAACCAGCTTACCTTTTTCCACCGTCCCCACGGACTCACCCGCAAGCAGCATGCAACCGGAGTGGGCGAATGCGCCTAAACAGGATTGCGATGTGGACACTGCCGTGATCCAGTACAGATAAACAGTTATTGCTGTAGGGCCGATCAGCTGATTTTTAAACCTACATGTGTCCAAATGGCAGACATAAAAGAGTATCCATTCTGTGGTAGGCGGCTTCAACATCAGTCGTTTCGAATCCCTATTTCTGCCAAGTCCCTTCAATTCAGCTGTTGTTTGCACTTCCTCAGTGATTGTGGGAAGAAAGTCCCGCACACCACCTACATCGGATGTCGACTTAGACCGGTCCGCTGACAGTGCAGCGCTTGCACTCGGGCCGAAGAAAGCGAGAATCAACAAAACCTGGAACGCTTAGCCCGTTCATATAATTGAAGAAAGTAAGTTATTTCATATATGCGTACAGATATCAGATGCGATTAACAACATAATAATGAAGACTTCATCTGATACACGGTTTCAGTCGTCCCTGAGGACACTCCTAACACATAAAAACCGAAGGCTACATTCTGTTCTGAAAAAAATGGGGGTGGTAGGTACCTTTCCCACAATCACCTACTTCAGCATAAGGTACGGTTTTTCTAAACTCGTAAGATGAGAAAAATGGACGGGGCACTTGTGAATATCTTCATCTTTTAACCTGAAATTTTTCTCCGATGTCATTCGTTCGGCAGGCCATCTCGTCTCCATTGCAGCGTACTTCGCGACTTCATGACGAAGTTCACAACAGTTGCAGCAGCCAATGACATAGCATGACGAACATAACCAAGAAAACACCACCAACTCGTCCAGCCCTCGTGCATTGTCCCACGTTTAATTAGGTTTATAGGCTCACCTTATGTTTGCAGGTTAATAAGAAACTTAGTACTCATGTTTTAACAACGGTTCGTTTGTCAAAATTGTGATTACATTTTCTTGTTTAATTAAGTCCAAATTCAAAGAAAAGCATGTTTCAACGTCTATGACATCAATTTTCATTATATTCTACCATCAGTTCTCCGAAATAACGTAGAATGCAATTTTTATCTATTTTTTCCTTGATCCCTGTGTCACTGAACTGCCGCACATTCCTTGCTCTACGGCTCCGGACGATTGAAACGAAAAAATTTCCAGGCAACGGAATTCTGAAGTTTCAAGAGCTGAAACATGTCACAAAATTTCGACAACTTCAGTAGCCAGAAAATATTTCTTAATTAAAAGATAACGGAGATATGCACAGTCTACCGATTCCACGCAGCAGTAATTTTAGTGGAACATTCATCATACCAGATGTTCACGGTGCAATTATTTGCGCCGATTTCTCGTCAGTTTTTGCATTCAGTGTTAATGTGCACCGAGAGACTCTTCTGGATCGTGCAACGTTGCAAACGGTATACGGCGCACAAGACGAAATCAACTCTGTTGGTCTGCGTTCACTTCTACCGGACACTGCACGCAAATTTTCTGCGTTTCTGTGACGTGTCCCACAACTAACAACCCTCTTTCATGATCCACCCACAAGTAAACGCTAATTAGTCCACCCCATCGTCACTACAGGTCGTCCTACTATCACCGGACAGTGTTAATTTTCGTCCATAATGCGGAAATATACTATAGCTGAATATAACCACATGTTGCAGTTGAACATTGTCTGGACGTCAAACAGCTGTTGGTGAACCCCACTACACATGGTTCTGGAAACTTCAAGCGATTGGTGTCTGTGCGGCAACTTTCGTGCGCTCAATGATGCTGCAGTCACCGATCGTTTTTCTACTCCCATGTCTAGGATTTTCTCCCCACTCTGGATAGGTCAACCATTTTTTTCTAAGGTTGACAATGTGTTCATATCATCAGATTAATGTAACCATTGAGGATATTCCAGGAACGGCGATAACATGTCTTTTAAGACTTTCTGAGCATCTCCGAATGCTATTCGGTTGGTATAACACTGCCCAAACTTTCCTACGTTTTGTGGATTGAATAACCTATAGTTTTGACTCTGCGTTTACCTCGATAATGTTTTGATTCTGGTCAAAATCACACGAACAACATCTCCGTTTTGCCAGATTCGGAAACATAACTGATCCTTCTGTGTGTCCTTGGTGTAGATTCACTGGAATTTTTACGTCACGTTATCGATTTCAGGGGCAGTCGAACACCAAACGCAAGGGTCGAAGCGTTGCGGGATTTTCTTCCCCGTGATTTCATGAAAACCCTTCAACATTTTATTGGTATGGTCAACTGCTCTCACTGTTTAGCACCGAACTGCTTATACACGTTAAAATCACAAGCTGCTCTTCTACGAGGATCGAAGAAAGGTGCTGTCCTCAATTCTTAAGTGGCACATAAGGTTAGTAGTGCCAAGCAAGCGCTTGGTGGCATTTTGATGCCGATCCTCATACCCGGCTGTTTTTACCAGCCGATAATTCCGCAGTTGCATTTGGAGGAGTTCTGCAACAATGGGTCAGCAAAGAACTCCACATCTTCTCGTTTCTCCTTGGAAGCTCTCTTCTGTCCATGTAATCTATAATACATTCTGTATGGGACTGGTCGCGATTCACCAGTTGGTTCTTCAGTTGTGACGAGGTCGATGGTTGAGTTCTCACTTACTCGACTGAGCACGAACCGCTCATCTTTTTACTAAATTGCTTACGAATAACCACTTCGCCGTGAACCCCGTTCTCTTGATTTCATTGCATAACTAACGAATGACATTCAACACATCCAAGAACTTGCCGACGTCTTCGTGGACGCTGTTTATAAATTACACACTGATGCGTTTTTAACTTCATTTGGCATAAACCTGTAGAAGCTGGTAGAAGTGCAGCCAAACCAGGCAAAGTTATCTTATCTTGGACTATTTTCATATCTACATTTGTCCAAGGTCCGATTCCTCATTATGATTCCAGCATCATGATCGACGCATCTATAGCTGGTCTACAACACTTTTGTCCCGCCGATCTGTCGTTAACCTTTGCTCGAAGACCTACATTCGCTGTCAAGTCTTAGGGTACGCGCCACCCTGAAACCCGTTTCAGAACGTTACGTTTGCCCTAGCATGAACCGTGATCTACGCATTTGGACCCAACCCCGTCTGTGTTGACAGTATAGCACAATCCATTGTTATGCTGTCTGATCACCTGGCTATTTTCCCGTGGTAGGTTCTGGTCTCGGATACATCCATGTAGATATTGTTGTTCCACTGCCACCCCCTGGTGGAAAGGCCTCCCTGTTTAATTGTTCTGATCGGTTCATCGGTAGGCCGATGGTTGTTCCCATAACAGATGTTACCAGTGCACCCATTGTCAGTACTTCTACTTACTGTTGGGTAGCCATTTCCGGTGGGCATCCCGTGGTTATTACAGACAGAGGTGCGCAGTTTTTGTGTCACCTCTTTAATGGTCTGATGTGTACATTTAGTTGCGAACATATCAGAACCACTGCATATCACACCTATTCAGAGGGTCTTGCAGAGCGTTCCTATTGACAAATGAAGGCATCGTTAACTGCAATATCTTCAAGACAAAAGCGAACGGAATACATTAAGTCCACCCTGTTAAGTGCCAGAATAGCTTATAGGGAGGATCTTGGAGTCATCGCGGTAGAGCTAGTGCACGAACCAGCTGTATGGTTATTCAGCGAATTTTTCCAAGATCCACGTCACCCAGTTGACCCAGTGAGCTACCCTAAAATCACCTAGAAGCACGTAGGAGGCCTTCGCTCAATCCCTACCCGGAAACACCTATGGTCCGATCGTATACCACGTTATTTACGCACAGGCACTCATGTGTATAATCGATCCGGTGCGGCAAGACAATCACTGTGACCTATCTACATTAGACCATTGGAAGTGACATCGCAACAGGATAAGTATTTCACATCTGGTCGGAATGGAATGTGTGATACCGTTGGCACTGATCATCTGGAGGCATCCATCGTAGGCAGGAATTTCATACACTCAACAGGCAACCCATCACGTCACTTTACAACAATTATTCCCTCGCTATCTTTCAAGTGGTCCCTGAGCTCCCAGAGAGTTCACCACCCAGCATCCAACTACCACTCACAGACACAAACTCCTCCCCGCTAACTTTATCCACACGCACACGTGGATACATTATTTTGCTCGCCCGTTTCCGCTAAACTATCCCAATGTTAATTTTTCTCGTGAATGAGCGTCAGCGCTTGGGTTAGACGCCCTGAGAGGAGAACATTACTGTGCTTTCATTGTTTTGTGCTTCATTTCTATAATCCCGCGTACCTGCTGCATTAGGCCACAGTGTATACTTCTGTTCGACTTGATATAAGATGGATACAGCAATTCTGAATCAACCATGCTACGCGCACGTTTCAGTCTTCCCCTCAACGTCGGTGACTGGTAGACAGTTTGAATCTAATTTCAGCTCCAGTGCATCACATCATCAGCTACGCTTCCGACAGTCCGAATAACCCACAAGGTTACCGGACGTTTCATGAATATTGTCCGTCTTTGGTGAGTCCAGCCCTGGATTTTACCAGTTATTTTATACCAAGGTTTGCTACAGTACGATCAGTTTTACTGTCACAGTGCTATGTGACCTGGATGGAATCTTGTTATCACAACTGTTGAAGTAGCCGCCTTCGATGAACGTATGACGATGGGCATGTGGACGCTGAAAAGTTGATCACACTCCGTCTTTATTCATTTCACTTTAGCTAATTATTTTTCCTCTTGCGTTGAAATTTTGCGCCGATTTGTTCTCACAAACTTCGATGTAGATGTATTGCTAGGATTTAGTAACATGTATTTGTTAAACCTTGTTATCGTGCAGTTAGCCTGTCTTTACTTCTCGCTGTTGAGCCCTTGTTTGCTCACACCCTCAGTTTTGATTGAGCCTTTTCGCTTCGTTGTTACTTGACTAGCTATATTCCGCCGTGTTTGCTCGAGTGATTGGTCTCAAACTTTGTAAAGTTGATAGACTCAGCATAGAATTTTGTTAATCTTTTATTTTTCTAGGCTTTTAAAGGTTGTTCAAACTTCAGCAATTTATTAACAACATGTTTGCTTGTAAGACTCCCTTGTTTAATCAGACTCGGTTGCTCACTAGGCTGAGGATTTAGTGGGCACTCAAGGCGCCATAATTATGTCTATGCGAGCCCCTGCTTGTTGATAGACGATGCGAGTGGATTAAACGCATCGTGGAAGCTCAGTGGACGTCTCAGCGTGACAACTTCCAGGTGATGGTTCGGAGCAAACTCTTTGGCGAAGGTAGACAGCCCGTAACCGAGGACTCTTTTGCTAAAACCACGGTGACCATTCAACTTTCAAAACTCTTATACCTTCCAGGAAGTGCAGACGATATCATGATGGTCGTAAATTCTGCATTGATCTTGACAGCGTTTTATCTTCCTCTTGTGTCACTCAGGAGCCCCCATGCGTTACAAAATCCACCCACCGCGGTTGATAGCACGAAGGGTGACAAATGTTCCAGTTCGTCTGTATCCACAGAGAAAGCCTAAAGTGGTTGCCTTGTGAGAATTTGGGTCAATATTAGATGCCTACCTCCAGTGGTACGGCTACGACCGTCGCGGTGTCATTGGGGTTTGTTCACCAGGCCCCTCGATTTTTTCTCATCACGGAATCATGTTTCGGCCGGAACCCAAATAGCTATGGAAAGCGTGACTGCTTGCCGCTCATCCCCTTCGTTAGACAGACTGCATACACTCAACAGTATACCCTTCGGCGAAATAAAATCAAGCCGGTCCAATCTTTTGGTCGTGGCTGTTCCGTCTAAGTTACCTTCAACCAATACGTCCGCTTTTGCATGTTAAAGTCTGAGCGAGATCTTCGGACGCAACTTTCCGCCTTGGTAGCAGAATCTTTTTGTATCGCTCAAACAACGATCAGCCCGTGGCCACAGTTCGTGCTAAGAATATCCATTTTGATTGCCGGTGCAGCTAACGTCGCCACATGCGGGTTCAGATTTATGCTTCGTGGCAATGTCCTCTGTAATAATTATAACAACCGCTTTACTAAGTTTCCGTGTAGGTGTTGGCAACTGTCTAGTCTTGTTTGCTGCGCTCGAAACGTTCGACCAAAAGTGGCGCACGATGATTTGTCCTTTTGCTGGATGTAGAACACTTACCGAGCCTGCGTCCTAGACTCCAAGACGCCCAGTGCTGGTTTTATCCGAAATGTTTCGTGCTTTTGAGGTTCCGTACGAAAGGTTTGGGAAAATGGATAGCTGCTTCTTTTAAAAGATCTCATAAGCCGTTTGCGTTTGCCGAACTACATGCGATCGTCCTTGTACATCAGCCTTAGCGCTATGCAGGTAAGTCTGGTTTTGCACTGCGTTCATCAGAACAGCACTTAGTATTTCCAGGCTGCTGGGAATTGGGTGTACTGGAAAAGTTCTAAGTGTACTGGAGGCTTTCCTCATTTGCCTGCAATATATATTACACGTCTGTTTCTCCGGTACTGTGGGCTTATTAATAATCGACCTTGGTGGTAGTTAAGAGATCCTTTACATTTTTGGATAAATTTTGAGGAAGCCCTAGCTGGGTTCCCAGGGTCGTTCTATATTCGCTGAACGCAAGAACGGACTTTCACCCAGTGTGGGAAGTACGGTTCCCTGTAAGAGACAGTCAACGTACACTCACCTTATCCGAAGTTTCCGCACGGTCTGGGAACTGTTTACACGGAAAACATGCTTTGAGACTAGTTGATGGTTCTACCTTGGAAAAAGAGTTAGAAAGTGGATCGTTATGAGAAAGTGATTGCAGAATGTGATCCCTCTGGCTTACTAAATCATCTACTCCGTCTGGTTTTGCATTCTACACAAACCCAGTATATGTAAAAGTGTTTGTTGTAAAAACATTCCACGAAGTAGGCAGGCGACGTTTAGAGTTAGTCTGTAACCAAAGCTCTTGCAAAGCCATTCCCCCAGGTTAACGGATAGCTTACATCAGTGTTTCTAATCAACTACAACTCAAAAGCCTAGTCACTTTATATGTTCGCAATGCAACTTCGTTGGTTTCCACAAGCCACCAGAGCGGCCTATTGCATACATATCGCAGAGGTCGATGACAAAGAGGTACATCTTTAAATATGTCTGCATCGAAGTAGATCAACCGTTACGCACTGACTGCGACGATGGAATGAGAGCCTATGGTCAAGCTGGATGGCAATCATTCGCCAACGTCAGTCAAGACATTGAAGGTTTATTCTGGGTAACAATGGCAGACACGACGACACCAAGTATTCTTCATAGTCCCATCTGGGACCCTGTCGCCAAAGTTTGGTTTTTCGTGGCTCACCGTGGTTTGGCAGATATCATTGCCAGCCGTGCCAAACGCCTCCGAAGTACCTAGGTGGTTCGTACGCACACCGTTGTTAAAGCCCATTATTGTGGTCCAGAAATCGCCTGCCATAAACAGAACGGTCGTATACCAACGTATATGGCGTAACCCATTAAACTGATATGGAAAACGGCCACGCCTTTTTAAGTGGCTTCAAACTTGATTGTCAATTAAGATTTCCACGGTCTCTCTTATGGTTGAGAGTTTGCAGGACTACCTCAAGCACTCTTCTGATGAGTAGGCACCACCCGGCAATACCCAGTTTTACCTTTGGCCGCGCTCTCAACCACTGAGTAGTAAAATAAAAAGCGCGAAAGAGTCGTTGGGAAATAGCTTTGGTCCTCTAGGAAACTAAGCCGTACTATGTCTGGACCAGGTGACCTATGGTGCACTGAAACGTGCAGTGCGGTAGGTAACAATACCCACACCACAATCTGAACAACAAAGACCTTTCTCTTCAAAAAGAAAAGTGTTCGTTATATTGATGAATGTAGCCGTGACTTAAAAACCCAGCAGGCTAGTGTCTGCACACATACAGACGTTGCCTAATCTTGAAGACTTCAGCTGACTTCTACATTAAATCAGGAGCCGGCTAGGCAGAGAAATTCGAGTAACGTGTACCACCATTTAGCTCCTGAACGTATTGGTGAGAAAAGTTCAACTTCATAATCACTAACCAACACTTCTGAATGAACCCCCGAAAACATACTTTTCGGGAAGCTTGACCTTCCGAAACTCATCCGTAGAAGGTCAACACTGGAAACCACTACGCCCGTTCCATGCATGTTCAAATTTAAAGTCCAGCTGCTTGGAACGTAATCGGTGGGCTCACAACAAACATCCAGAATTCCTGCACTAAAATGCCAGAGTAAAGCTCTAAACGTTAATGCCGTCCCCTTCCAAAGAGAGAGTTTGGGGAGTTCCAGCCTTTCGTTTTCCAAATACTGTATCATCTTATATAGCGGCAACGTTCTCTAAAATTTCTGAGTTTTTTGAGTGCCCTTTGGGCATCTTGTGAATTGCCTCCGAGTGTATTTAGCTGCACATGCTCAAGGCACTCGGGAAGCAGTGAGGACAGATTAGCTAGCATTGCCGCCAGCTCTCTAATTGTCTAGTAAATATGAACACATTCAGGATTGAGGCTTGGCTCCCATATAGATACAAAACATTTCTCAGTATTTCTCGAAGTAAACTAAAGGCCATCGTAACCACACAAAGGTTACGATAAACAAACGCACTGCCAGCAGTTATATACTGATCATCACTGTTCGACTAGGCAACATGATAATTCCGTATTTTGTTCACCTTAGTTGTCTTTCATGTTTGAGTGGTCTCAGTCTGATGAATTAACCCTACTACAATAATTCGCATATTTCAGACGCATTATAAATTTCATGTCAGTCAATAAACAAGATACAGAGATTACTGGAACGAACTTCAAGATTATGTGCAGTCACTTCAGCCAATAAAGAGTTCATCCACGACTGCATTCCGGGTGATGACGAAATTCACTTGCATTTGTGTAAGTTCGGTCATTTACAGGAAAACAAGTTTGCATAGTGCACTACTTAAATCGGATAGCATGAAATGGAATGTCCGCAATTCGTGTCTCCGTAAAGTATTTGGAACTGGTTTCAGTGGTTCAAAAAAACAATTACCGGAACTGAAGACAACCCGCAAGCGAAAGCTAAAATTAGCGGGTTGTTTGATTGGCACGCTGCGAACTTACATTAATTAGTATGGACGAACAAAGTTCTGATGAGTGCTAAAAATGTAATGATTAATACAGTAGAACACGGAGTTATTTAGTTCACTCTCCAAAAAGGTGCGCATCAACTTTTCTACTGATTCTTCCCCGTGATTCTGTAGAAATAATAACTAGTTGCACAAGGGTTGCCTGACCAATGCGGTGTGCTATTAAGGTTATCCCGACTACTACAGTTTTCTGTGTAGGTACTGGTAGTCCGCAGAATACGGTGGCTACTGACAGCGTCTCTTCTGACCAGGACGAATCAGTGAAGTAGGAGTGAACAATCACCCTATCAACCTACTGAATAAGCTGTTTGATTCCATAACCAAGCTCCCAGTCTATTTTTTTCCAGCAGAGCCATTGTCTTTAAAAGATTTATGCCTTGTCTCAATAACGTAAGATTATCAAATTTTGTGCACTCTTCTACCCATAGTGCTGTTCTATATACTTTATGTTTTATCTTACGTATCTCGTGGCGACACACCAGCCGGCCGTACAGAGTCACACCGACACTATCCTGGCCGCGCACATCCGGAACCCCCCCCTTCCTATAAGTGCCAGATAAAACAAAAAGGGGCGACCTCCGTCGATTCTCCACTGCTGTTAATCGATTTAAAGCTCGGTACAGCCCACATTTGGCCAAAAGTTCCCCAGTTGACGTGGTCGGAGCAAACGCACCACAATCTTATTTTCCGCTGGAATTGAAAATGCTGTGAAGTCTCACCGTGTAACATCGATCTATACCAAATACTTTGAGTCACGAATATCACATAATAACCGTACTTCCCAATTTGCAAAAAACCCGTGAATCAGAACATTGAAGAACACTGTAGGCTAGTTTGAAACGTGTCACCATTCGCTTAGGTTTTTAGCATCATCGGCCTTCAAACTGTAATTCTCTTTCTAACATTTATAACGAACGAATGGCTTTATGTGCTCAACTATGAATTATTTTTTGATCACTCCATGAAGCCCTCAGCAAAAAGTGGATTAGAGGTGATTCCGTTGTTACTTCATTCGCTTGACTGTATGAGTTGCCGAGGTGTCTGAAATAAACGGTGTGTGTGCAACAAAGCGTTAGCCGCCTAGGTTTTCTACCGGCATTTTGACGTGGGTGCTGTCGGCCCCAAAGTGACGGACGAAGGTTTAATTTTATCATTTATCGAAGTACTCGTGTACAGAAAGGTGAATTTAAGGATAAGTCAACGCCTCTTTTGTTAGGTGGTTTTGCCTCGACTTTCCGAGACATTTAACTGCCTACCACCGTGAATCACTAGTTTTTCTTAATCATTGTAGTAACTCATCCAGTCAGCTTATCGTTCCGTTAGGCTGAGAGAGACACACCTCCCAAATCAGTAACACCCCGCTGCGGTACACATCCGGTGAATTATGAAAGTGTACTTAGGACGTGAAATGATCCAGCTGAATAAGTCTCAGTGGTGAAGGTTTTCCAATGAACCACCAAACGGTGTCAGTATAATACCAACTAATGTTATCTCTCAATCGCCACACCCAATGCCTTGACAGGGTAGGGCCTGTAAGGTAACCGGCGGCAGCGGGGGTGGCCACTAGAGTGGTGTGACGTTTGAGCTAGTGGGTCCAGAGGCGCAAAAGTGAGCGTGAGCTTTACGTCGATAGTAACAGATGTGGTTGACTCAACCAAGGAAGAGGCAGGCCAGACAAGAGGAGGGTTACTTTTTAACTAATGCGCGCCAAGTTATTAGCCAAGAAGATACGTCTGGCACAAGTCATGTAAAATAGTACAAAATAAAGGTGCACAACAAACATGAGCTGCTGATTACAGTACTGATAGGTCCAAGTATTCTAAAGGTGGGTGAACTAACCAAATCGTTCAATACATCTCGGCATTTTTGTCAGTGTTAATCAGCTGCTGTCATTTTGTCACTTTCTTAGCTGAAATCTTGGTTTTCTCTACAGTCTTTGTAGTCTGGGTTTATCTCATGTAGCGCATTCTTTTTTTAGTCAGTCATGTTCATCTAAAATGAAGATTCCACTATGTTGCCATGGTGAATCAGGACATTGCGCCCCAGGAAGTTGAGCGAGCGATATCCCAACTAAACAGCACAAAGTCAGCAAGACCGGATCACATCCACCCGGCTATTCTAAAACCTCTGGCCAGATTACTGGCTATACCTTTTGCCAAACTGTCCAGTCTCACGTTAGAAACAGAGATAGTTATGATGGATTGGGAACAAGCCACTATAATTCTCACGTCGGAAATTACCGACCAGTAAGCCTGACTGGTGTCGTCAGCGAAATGGTTGAACGCATATTACGAGAGAGGATATGCAGACTTCTTTGCGTGCAAGGAATTTTCAAAGCTCGCTAACGTAACTTTTTAAAAGGTAGATCTTGTCTCATCAATCTTTTGACGTTTTTACACACTCGCGGAGAAGCTGGATAGAGGGGTAGTGGTCGAAGCGTGCTACCGACATTTCCAGAAACCCTTCGATCCTGTCAATCGCAAGATGTTGGACTGGAAGCTACGAGAAGCAGAAATATCCCCCAGAATCTGTAGGTGGAACCAGGTGCTTCTAGTTGGAAGGTCGTGTAGCGTGAGAGTAAGAGGAGCACTATCGGACAAAGGTTCTCCGTTAAGTTGAGTGCTTCAGGAGTCAATACTCGCCCCTTTGTTCTCCCTGGTATTCATAAATTACTTGACCAACAACCTGGTCGGCCCATGTTGCTTGTACGCAAATGACATAAATCCGGTGGGAAATGCATCGGATTTGGACGCTCTTCAACAGGACATTCTGAAGATCTGCGAATGGATATTGAAGCGGGTTTAACACTGAACGTTTTCAAACGTCATATCCTCGCCAATGATTCCCATTTAACTCTTAGATATATAAGTAGTGCACACCGACTGACGATTGAACTAGTAACTAAACAGCAAACGAGAGACTCCGGTATCCTGGTCCCTGGCACGTTTGCTCCATCTACTCAGTATGCCGCAGCCGCAACAAAAACAAGTCGGGCGCTATATCGACTGAGACTCGCAATCGCCAACCCATGTCCAACAATGTTGATCCCCCTGCACTCGCTCACAGTTCGACCCCACTTGGAATATTATGTTCAAGCTTGATCACCGTATATCAAAAAGAGCATAGCTGTTATCGAAAAAGTACAGAAATTTGTCACACGCATGGTGCAGGGTATGAGATGTCTGAGCTACCAAGATCGATTAAGCTCGTTTAACTTATTCTCGCTCAGACGCCGGCGGGTACTAGAAGACCTTATTGAGGTGCACAAGATTACTCATCATCCCGGCACAAGCCCCCCGCATGTTCGTCCGTAACACGTCAAAACAGAGAGTTAAGAGGTCATAGATCCACGATCATGAAAACGAGATCATGATTGGGTGTTTGATTTATTTTTTTCACTGACCGGGTGTTCAACTGGTGTAACGAGTTGTCCACAAAGATCGCCGAGGCCTCCTGTGTAGGTGTATTCAACAGAAAACCAAAAAATGTTGGGTTAACCCTTTTTCTACTTTGTAATAATCGGAAACTGATTTGCTTTCGCTGTTCAGGGCAACCAAGATTTGTCATTTTTTCTTATACTCCCGCAATTGAACCACTGCCGAACGCATCTTCATTGACAGAAAACGCGGTCTCGTCAATCTCCGGATCATACGAGCCAGGCATCAGGACTTCAATTGGCGCAGACCTTCATCAAGTCCTAGATTTGAAATTGAAACTGAATCCTTGTCTACTCATATTTTTGCCATATTGGTGCACCGCACATCAAAAATTGCACACGATTACTGTTATTCGTTACCAGATAACAAACAAATTCCCTACCTATTGATGTTTTTAATTCACAATGTATCTGTATCTGTTTTATATTACATATTGCCTATCCGCATTGACAGTGATCTCAGTTGAATATAGCAGTGCAGGGACTCAGCAAACGTTGCCCGAGGCTGTGAGCACTGGCGGCCGTTACGGGCGCAAAATGTCCGTACAAAACAGTATGCAGTGTTATAAGTGCCAAAAGTAATACCGCTTCAAATGCCCTGGCCTCAACAAAGGCCAGTGCCAGCAGCTTGCTTCTTCAGTCCAAACGTTTATCTGCATGAGCTACAGATTAGACAACAGCCAAGGCGCCGATTTGCCGCTGACTAGTCGCGCAAATGAGGACTGTTCTTAACACTGTTTGTCCTTCCATTTCATCCATCAGGAGTAGGATGGAAGAATACCAATGGATTCTGTTCTAAAGGAAGTGAAAACTCCAGACTCCGGATGAGTGCATAGCGCTTGCTGTCCACAGTGTTGTGATCACTGAGGAGGCAGTTGCCTTATCAACTGCAGGCAATGGAGGCAGCAGCAAATATGAATGAGAATGCTCTCAAAGAAAGGACAGCCGTTTTGTGTGGCCGCTTTTACACAACGTACTCCCCGACAAGGCTAGCCAACTTGGTCTTAGCTTCTTCATCCTCTCCAGATGCTGCCAACCTCGTGTCAGCAAGTAGATTACGCAACAAGGTAACCAAAATGTCACTTCGTCTTTTGGTAACCTTGAAAGCCATGCTCAGTTTTGAGATAGTGGTGGAAAACACAGCGATCTTGAAATCCGCCAACGCCCACCTGAAAGACGTGTCTTCCAATCGGTCCTGGCAAGATGAAAGTGAGACGTAAACAACGGGTCAAAACCAAGTCATAAATTATGGCAGACCGGAAGTCACAACTGGGGACTATCGTCGGCCTCGTGTCAGTGGTGAAAAGCAGGGATGTCGTTTCCGTAGTCGCCACCCCAACGACCGACGCCCAAAGCGCCGGCACACGTATCCGAGACACCGAAAATACAAAAATCCATGTTACGGGCTACCTGAGCCAAAAGTGGCAAAAGGCCCTGCAGAAAGTTCTTTCTTCCAAAGAATTCGGAACGATAGGAGCAGAGGTCGCAAGTTACGACACCAGGAATACTGGTCAACCGTCCTACAGAAACACCGACATACGCACGAGCGGTGATGTAGCGCCCGAAGTCTCACAGAGGAGCCATCAGAACCACTCGGCAGTATCGACCGAGTCCAACCTCACCAACCTCATCAACTCTAGGTCTTCCTTCCCAAGATTCGCCTAACACTCTCCTCTTTTCTTGCGAAGGTAAGTGAGGAAGTAGCTCTTAATTGTATTTATGGGAACTGTCTGAGTCAGTTCGTTAACTTGCAGGAAGCCAGAAAGTGAGTTCATGACGTACAACCCCACATGTTTGCTTTCATGAGAACGTGGTGTACAGATGAAGTCAGCGAAAGTCAACTGAGTGCCCTCAAGCATTCAGTTTACCAAGCTGTCTCCGACAGAGGGAGAATGGCGATTCTGTGATTTTCCTTCACCATTATCGCCCAACACACACCGTTTTGGTGGATTTCATTCCTCTGATTAATGTGATAATTTGTGGCTTTGGCCGGCATTGCCCGGTCAAGACTCACTCCTAGTGGGGGTTATTTATCGTTCTCCCCATTCCGACGTCTTCGACAACAACACCCTTCATGCGAACCAAGACAACTTCCTAGGGCTACAACACTTTACTGCTTATTATGGGCGACTTTAGCACACCCAAAATAAACCAACCATCAGTTTCTCATCAGGAATGTGAAAGCGGATTCTCAACTTCCTCACCGACGCTGATACGACGGAGGGCGTGGACACAGCATCTCAGCGCCCAGACGCGATATCTACTTGGTCAGAATCCCTCTCTGCTCAACCTAGTCGTTGTTGATGAGGGCCACCTCGTAGACGGATATATCAAGCAGCCACCTGGATACAATCACCAACCTCCGCTTATCTTTGATCTTACCTGCTACTTGTTAAAAAAACCGGCAGAAAATTTTACAAATCGAAATTTCAACCAATATGATGTTAAATACCTAAAACTCCATCTAAGTTTACTTTTCGATTGTGATTCCGTGGACCACAACCACTGCGCGTTTCAAAACGCAATTCAGAAAGCGGACGACTTACTTGTACCGCCCAAACCGTAAATCTTTTCTCTTCAGCCACATTTTCCACACGGCATACGCCGTCTTCTTGATGACCGTTCCCATTTGCCAGCGGTGAATAAGCCTACGGTAAACTCGGAGAACCTAAGTGCGTTTCACGTTATTCGAAATAGTTTCGAGCGGGAAATCCGTGACCACACCAAACTCGTACAAGAAAAGGTCCTCCTCAAAGCCCACAAGAAAGAAAACATCTTATTCGAGCATATGCGACGACTAAGACAAAATAGACCATCGGCTCTTTCCTTGAAACTCCCCGACGGGGAAACTTCATTTGAATCCCTAGTTGTGCCGGCATTATCCAGGTAGTACTATTCGGCAGTCTCCAACGTCGCACTATCGAACCAACACCTTATTCCATGGCTGCAGAACTCTCGGCAACAATTTATTACGGCTGGATTTTCTGTGTTAGCAGTTGAAGACATTCTATCCAAGGTTAATCCATACAGTGCAATGAGTCCTGACAGAATCCGTTTCAGAATTTGCGGGGAAACAGCCACTAGTCTGACAGAACCGTTCCACGAACTGTTTAAGCAGACAATCCGGACTGACATTCTCTCTAGGGTATGGAATGAGGCGACGGTCACACCCATTTTGAAAGTAGGTGACCGGCACTTCTCAGTTGGTTGTCAAACAGTCAGCTTTTCTAAAATTCCATGCAGTATAATGGGGCGCTTAATAAAGCGTGCAATCCTCAACCACTTCTTGTCAAACCAACTTCCTTCTCCTACCAAGCATGACGTATTACATAATTAGCAGTGCATAACAAATGTACTTATTTTCATGGATAGTCTGACGGAGGTCAAAGACAATGGCGTCATCTCAGATGCTACCTCCTTTGACCTCACTATGGTTTTCCCTGTCCTACGAAGCCCCTTACAACACAAACTGGAAGTCCATAGTATTCAAAGAGAGGTTCCTTGTTGGATTGTCTCTTTCCTTGATAGCAGAATGCTTAGCGTTAAAACCGAGTCAGATCCCTCGTTTCCCTCTTTTATTTCTGCGGAGTTCTCCAGGGGTCAGTTCTAGTTCCTCATTGGTATTGTAACGTGCGGTCGGCACCAACCAGCGCGCAAAGGTTGAATTTGAAGTACGTAACATGGCGTGCTGCTGTGTTGTTGACGCCGTTTTGGTTTTCGTCTGTGTAAGCCGTTTGCATGGTTAACTGGGCCTTTGGCTAATGCTGGTTTCTTGTTGTTTCCTTTTTCAGGACAGTTGTTGGAATCCCTACTTCGGAAGGGCGCTGTCTCCCGGTGTTCACGTTGCCCCACAGTTGGTCCGCAGGTGTGATGTACAATCCGAGTAGAAATAGTCGGCTTGCATGTAACAGTATCTTATCTACGTCGACGACCCTGTGGTAATGCTTCCAACAACGTCCCTCTATACGCCAAGGACCTAAACATTTGGAATACCGCTGATCCTAGTGCCATGCGATTAGGCGCCAGTCGGGCGATTGGAGTTTCCCACTAAACGATAATAATTGTACATACATGCCACGCGGTGGAGATTCTGGAGATGTCTTCGTGATTCGTAACACGTTGGGCAAAATTTATATTATGAAAATCGATCTGTAATAGAAAACTGGGCACCTGGTTGTCATCTAACTTGTCCTTCTCGTATCACCGTAAGATGGCGGCAAAAAAGGATCTGCCGCTCATAGGATGATAAGGCACTTTCTCCTGCACAGACAAGAAAGCGGTTCAAAAGCTTTACGTGGTTTATAAAAGATCGCTCCTCGAATATACCAATCAAGTTGTGTAGACCAGCCTGAAGAAAGACATATTAGCTGTTGGGCGTGTCCGGCGCGCGGCTACCAAATTAATCAGGGGTTTTGGCTTGAAGTTCCTTATTCGTGTCCACTTGAATTTCGGCGATTCGGTGGTGGATTAATTCTCACACACTTCTTTAGAGTGGGTCTCGTTGAACAGTTCTTTATCACCGCGAATGATGATAGCCGGCAAGAACAAAAACTTGTCTTCGGGCCTTCTTAAGGTAGCAGTTCTTTTCTTACTGAGTTATTAATCATTGTAACCGTCTTCCTTCTAAGGTTATTAACAGCGCTTCGAGAGATCGTTTCCGTGCTTTGATGGTCTCTCACTTACCAAAAACCCGTCATGTAAATAATCTTACCCTGATCTTGGTGCATACTGTTTCCAATTGTTGCCTTCTAGACAAACAGAGGCCCGCTTGACTGTGAACGAGAAAAATCGACTGGATCCGGGAATCCTGGGCGTCTGCCTTGGACCTGTGTAGAACCCGTGCAGAGAATATGTGAGCAGTTGTTATGACCCACTGGTCAAACGATAATCAGAATGTCTAGCACACGACAATACAAATCACGAAACGTAGCACTGAGCTTGGCAATACCCGGAAAC